>CM021102.1:753442837-753586475 GCA_007115665.2 Sequoiadendron giganteum | reverse complement strand
TTTAGAAAATATAATGATTTAAGCATTGAAAGGTTTCATTTAAAGGATTCTAATTGAAGAGGGTTTGATCAAACCCCCTTAGATCAAACCCCCTTGGATAGAACCCCGCTAGTTTTAAACCATACATATAATGGAGTCTCCTCTACACCTACCAAAATGCTAATAAAAAACCACTTTTGATTTACCATTTGGGGGATCAAATCAATTCATTTAAAATTTATATTTTGTAATTATGTAGTCCTTGTTATAAGATTCCCAAAAAGTATAACTTTAAATATATTTAATTTGATCATTATATTTATTTTTATTTCTTGTGAATGTAATTTTCTCACCAAAAATCAAGCTCTTTGTTTTGCACATGTGGAAAAATAGTATATTATCAAAAAAAATTGAAAAATATCTATGCCCTTGATATTGATGTCCTTGATCCAACAAAAAAAATTGAATTTCAATACATACAAAAAAAGTTATGTAGTAGCAAGTAAACCTATGTCTAAATTGTAATTGGTTTAACTTCAAAACTTAATTAAGAAAAAATATTCAATAAAACACTATGAAACCAAATGCATGCCCTAGATATTGTAGTTACAAATCTAAATTCGAAAAAATAGAATCTTATCCTTCATAGAAAAAATTTATGTGTTACCAAGTACACATCACTCTTTAAAAATGTTGTTTACTATTGAAAACTAGTTTTTGAAGGAGATGGAAAAAGATGCAATTTGATTCCAATTTTTTTTTAAAAAAACATATTTAGAATCTACAGACAAAATGTCACAAATCACTAGTTTACATCATCTTCAAATTCCTCATGGTTTAGCAGCTATAGGTGCCCGAAAGTGAAGATTTAGATAAAAAAAATTAGTTCAATGTCAAGCTTGGCCAAAAAGTGTAACCCAAGATTGGCATGGGCATGTACTTATTTATGATTTGAAGGTTGGTAGACGTAGTTATTAAATAGTAGCATGGCATATGTTATCGTGAATTATCATATGTGTAGATCCTATGTAGAAGTCATAAAGGGTTAAACCTAGGAGGATGCCTTCAATTATTGAGTCAATTTGGCATGGTTCTTCTAGCAATAGAGTTAAAACAACAAAGAAAATGTTGACTGTTAACCTTAATGTTGAGGTAAAGCTACAAGATGCTATATGAGGAAATGACAAACATTTGTAATTTTAATAATTTATGACCAAATTTGTAGGAGTCAAATGATTGGGTAAAGATTACATAGAAAACTCTATCATTTAGTAAAATGTAAATTTTTCCATGTACTCAAAGATTTCTTATGATGGGTTTTCATCTAAAATAGACAGAGATGTGATTCTAGCAAAAGGCCCTTCAGATTAGAAAAATACTATACAATATGTAATGCCCTAGTTTGATAATATCAACCTTCTTTTT
This sequence comes from Sequoiadendron giganteum, assembly GCA_007115665.2. Lineage (NCBI taxonomy): Eukaryota > Viridiplantae > Streptophyta > Pinopsida > Cupressales > Cupressaceae > Sequoiadendron > Sequoiadendron giganteum. Next base: position 753,585,071 of record CM021102.1, on the reverse strand, counting down.
GAGAATTTCAAATTCCTTTTAGTTTGGATAAAGTTACCTAATCTATCTCTTCATTTCTTATTCCTTCTACTCTTGAAAGAATGAGAAGCTCTTTAAGTAAATTTATATCAATTTTTATAATATTTTAAATGCTTCCACACTCCACATTTGCATTCATATTGGTTGAAATGTATCTATCTATGGAATTTTCATAAAATATTGTTAAAATAAAAATTAGTATATGCAAGTAACATCTAGATTATGAAAAATAGTTTTATATGGAGAAAATATATTGGTATAGATCATTTGATTGCTTCTTGTAAAAAAATTGGCTTCTTTTGACAACACTACATGGTAGCATAAGCCTAGCATTCTATAAATATAAAGAGTACATCTCTAAATGTGGAAAAATATTATAAATCTAAATATAAGAAACTTGTGAAATATATGTTGTTGAGTACTAAAGAACCGTTTGGCTCAAATATTGAGCAAGACACATATCTTGCATCTAAAGTTTTTATAGGTTTGTAAAGAAATCCTTGGAAAAATTTAGTGTTAAGGAAGTTGATAGAAGATAATAATGGAGAAAGTGTCAAAAAAATTATTGATATTGCAATGATTTCTTTTACATATAACAAAAAATTACATCGAAAGGATAAGACACTAGATGGTACTATCAGTATAAGCTAGCCAACTATAATAAATTGGGAAGGATCTAATTATAGAGAATGGAAAAGAGTAACATTATTTTGTTGGATATTAAAAATATACCAAAAACCAAAACTAATTGTGATCGTATAGTAATAAAAGATAATAAAATGCATTATGTAGTTTATTTCAGGTCTTTTGCACTCATATACATGCATGCTAACATGTGTTTAGGTAGCTTATGAATCAAATAGATATGCAGGATTTTCAATTTTTTTCCAAGGATGACCCCAATAGAACCCCATATTATTTTATTTTTTAAATGAATATACCTCAAGGCCAAAATAATGAAAATATTGATCTAAAACATCATTTGAAGGAGATTTAGAACACTATGAAACAAACAAAATTCTAAAATTCCTACTCTATAACTATTCTTAAAATATCCTAAACTTTGCACCTCTTTTAACAAATAATAAACAAACAATTTAATAAAATAAATCTACACTAGTCAAATAAATTCTAACTACAATTCCACACCTGAGATTAGGTATATTCAAGGCTTGGAACAAATTTAGTGGTCATTAATGTCTTAGTAAATCCAAATATTTGGTATCATTGTCCTTCAACCTTTGGAACCTCTTCCAATGATGAAAAATGAAAATACTATAGGCTAGACTTAATTATCTAAATTCCTTGCAATGGTTGAGCAAGAGGCTGAAACTAGAAGCTTGGAACATTGTTGATTGGTCTCAAATTTGCACAAATGTTGGAGATGTTTAATAATAAAAATTTGGACCCTTCTAATGATTGAAAAAGAGATGTGTATAGGAAAGAATGTTTAGGCTTAGGTTTTGAGATGGAAATAGGGAAATTATAAAATACTTGATATAGGATAGACTCAAACTCAAGTTGAAATAGCAAGAACTTGGAAAAAAGCTCACTTGTGCAAAGAATCATGTGTTAAAATAAAAAAAGTCATTTTCCCCTTTCAATAAAAATTCATTCACAAAAAAACTTGTAATTAAAGAAAGAAAATAAAGGTTTTTATTAAAAATAGGATGCAAATGCTTTGTAGGTGACTTAGGCTAATTGAAGATGATATATGGGAAACTCTAAGAAGATGAGTAGGCAGTTTCATCATAAAGAAATAAATTGATGGTCAAGTTTTATTAAATTTAATTCTAGATAGAGTCATGAGTTGGGTTGTCAGATCGTCATTGAACTTCCATGTATACCTATTTATTTTAGGCACTCATAGATGCACATTTTCACCTAGGAAACCCACAATTTGGTAGGAAAAACCTAGGTTGATAGGTACCAAGTAGTAGTCATATATTATTAATTATTATTTAAATTAGTATAGAAAGAGGGATACAACATTATTATTATTCCTATCCTTCCACCTTGCAATGTAGAATGAACTATGTGTTTTCTCTTGTTTGTGCTAAGTTATTTGTGCTACTCACTCATCCAACAACCTATTATATATTCTCTTATTAACAAGTGGTCCAACTATCATGGTATCTAAGGAGTGGAAATGTCCCTTAGCCTTTTCTTTTTTTGAATTTACATTATAAAACTATTGATAATCAATTCCAAGACCACCACTAATTCATAGAATCATGCTAATGATTTTTATTTTTACCATTTCCACTATAATCTAATGAAACTAATGGTTTTTTGTGACAAAATAGTGGGTAGTTTCACTCTTACAAATTTTAAACTAATCACTTTTCTAGAAGCTATAAACCTTCTTGATTGTTCTTGGATTGTACCTCCCTTATTATAGAGGATTTTGGTCACTCAAAATCTTATTGAGAAATGAGATGAGGAAATAATGTTCCTATCCTCTCTTTGGAGTACCAATGAGCCTTGTCCATAGTTTTTCCTTTGAGTTCCACCTTCCAAAACGCATTAACTCCTTTCTTAATCTCTATATAATTCTATTGAAGTACTACATCCTCGAGGAGAACTACGATATTTGATAAACTAGGTCTTCCACTAAAGGTAGTACCAATTCTTCCACTCATCCATCCAAAATGGATAGGTTGTACAACTAGATATGTTCACATTTGAGAAAAGAGTGGAATTTAATGTAAGGGAGATCAAATTAATTTCATTCTCCCTAACTACCTCCAATATGGTAAATGGATCATACCTTAGAGGTGTAGTTTTCTTGGCTTGTCCTTGCATCCCTTCTTTGCTTAGGGATAGCCATACCTTGTCTCCAACTCTAAGACTGTGCTCCACACAATGTTAATCATATCACTCCTTGTAGTTCATTTTACTTCAACTAAGTCTTTTTTAGTTGCATCTTCACCTTGAGTTGGATCTCATAGATCCTTTAAATGATTTTTTTTGTTAACTTTGAATCTAATTTTTCTTGCTCATCCTACTACTTAAGTGCAATATCAAGTGATCCAATTATTATATATCCCAAAAATACCTAAAATGGTGATTATTCTATAGAGGAATGAATCAACTTGTCATATGAGTGTTAAATATAGAGAAAATACCCATCCCAAGTCTTCAACATCCTACCTTTGTATCCACATGTGAGTTTTACCAACATCCTATTCACCAACTTCACTTTCCCATTTTATTGGGGGTGAAAGGATGTGTTCTTCTAAAGCTTAGTATCCATATTCTCTTATATAGTGAACCAACACTTATAAAATGAGAGTCTAAATATGATATAATTAATCCTAGTAATCAATATTACACCCATGCAAATATTGTTGAATCTCTCCTTTGCAACAAATAAATAATCATTTTCATGCTTGCTAGTTGGTAATCCACTTGTAAAATCCACGGAAACACTTTATTATGGTCTAGTAGGAACTAGAAGATTCACATGCATTCCTTATTTCTATATTTTGGATTTACAAGTGTGACATAACTTGCATCCTCTAAATATTTTTTGCTACTTCTAGTTGTATCCTAAGCCAATACACATACATTTACAAATGAATCACAAATTTTCCAACAAAAAAATGACTTGCCTCTTTGGAGGTAAACACCTCCCTCGTAATTAGAAGGCATTATGCCTTTAGCACACATAATTTACTTAACCTATAAAATTACCCTCCTCGAGGTGGAAGTTATCGCCTTCTTTTGTAACCCCTTTTTCTTGTAGCTAGTTTTACTTATCCCTATAAATAAAGCCTTTCTCGTACTCTTCTCCATATGATTCTTTAGTGAATGGTCCCAAGAGATAATATGAGCTTGCAATAGGTGTCCTAAAATAAAATTTCTACCACTACATTTGTACTTACATCCTTTTATTGATTACCAATAGAAATTGGTGTATAAAATCCATCCATTTAAAACATTGTGCCCATTATAATTTATTTTGAATCTAAAAATATTGTAAGGTTTATGGTCCTTATATACAATTGGTTCCCTATTGAGTAAATGATGTCTTTATTGGTTTCCTATACCAATGCATAAAAATCCTTGTTATACACTAGATAATCTCTCACCTCTAAAATTAAAACTTTTAAATAGTATCATATTAGTTTAGCACCTTGCATTAAGATAACTCCCATGTCATACTCTGTAGTATTTTTCTCAACCTCAAAGGGAAACTACAAATTGGGTAGGGTTAAAATTAAAAAAATTGTACATATTATCCTTTAATGTTTCAAAATATTTATCACATATAGAGACATTTGGAATTTGAAATTACACTTGTATTGTGTAGCATTGAGAAAACTCCTTGTTTATGTGGCACTCATTGGCATGGGCCAAAGTTCCACTTTTGTGGGATCTACTCTTAGCTCAACTCCTCCAATAATATGTTCTAAATATTTCATGATTCTTTGAAAAACTCACACTTCCTCTAGTTGCAGAATAGTTATTTTTCTTTTGACATTTCTATAACCTAGCTTAGATCCATCAAATGCTCCTCCCATGTTGTAATAAATATAAAAAGATCATATAAATACACTATGACTCATTTATAAATATATTATATTAATATATCATTCATTAAATGCATTAAAAAAATTGGCACTTTACATAAACTAAAAGGAAGAACAAGTCGTTCATACAAACTTGTTTGGTCTTGAAATCAATTTTCCACATGTCTTCCTCCTTCATTCTCACTTGATGGTGTTGATTTTAAAGCATTGTATAATATTTAGTGTGTTGTGATCGGTTCAAAAATTCATCTATCATCAGGAAAGGATATTGGTTCTTAATAATTATCATGTTGATAACATGATAATATATACACATCCTCCAAGAGTTGTCCTTCTTCCTTACCATCATTATAGGTGATCCACAAAATAAACTATTAGCACATATTGCACCCAAATCTAATAATTCTTGGAGTTGACACTTTACTTTGTTACTCTTTGTTAATGATTGTCTATGTTAGTGCTTAGAGTTGTATGCTCCCAAATACTTAAATCAAGTTTTTCTTGAGTTTTAGGGATGCCAAAATTTATACTTGGGTAGGGACAACAATGAATCAATTTTCTAAGTTGAGTAATGCCTTATTTGGATTTAGGTTATTCTAGGAAAAGGGGGTATTCGCTAATGTATATTGGGTAAAAGCACAAACTTGTGTCACACTTTATAAAGGAATCGACCAACAACAATTTTTTTTTTGAATTTCGGCCACATAAAAGTTGTCTTTATGTTTTGAATTTCAAAATGGTGTAAACTAATGAAATGTAGAACTTTTGATGAAGATTATTCCTATAATTTTTTAAATTTTTTTTAAAAAAAATTCATTATGTTTTTTTTTTCAATTTAAGGACATATTTTGGAATGCTGAAAATTTCAGAAAAGAGTGACTTCATGGGCCGTCAAGAAACAAATTGAAAAAAACTTCATTTTTCTCTAATTTTTTTTTCTCCAAATAGGTAACTTCAATATCTACCGCATGGAAAAAAATATCAAATTTTGATGTATATTTTTCTCGTAATAATGTTTTAAAGTCAAACATGTCAGAATTTGACAATTTTCACGGGTCGTCAACTATTTTCAAATTTTTTAATTATTTTCGAAAAACAAATTATACCCTTTTGAAGAAGACTCTCTCCTCTACTACACCATACAAGTTTAAAAAAAAAAAAAATGTTTTACTATTTTTTTAAAATTTCTAATCAACCTTTTTTTTAAATTTTAACAACCTACTTGCATTATTTTAAAAATAACATATATTAAAACTAATCAAAATATTAAAAAAATTTATATATTTGGATTCACCACTCCGAGCTCTACAAAAGGGTATTTTTGTTTTTTGTAGAAAAATAATTCTGACGAGAAACACTTTGCCAAAGTTGAATGTTTTAGAAAATTTTGGAAAAAGGTGAGCTGGTTGCCGTGTAGGATGCCACCTAGACATGTTCGACCGAGCAAGTTTCGACCGAAACCTACTTGGTCGAGACATGCTCGGCCTAAAGTGACTCGACCAAAAAATGGTCGATGTAAATTTTTTTTTTTTTTTTAGATTTTTCAACTCAAGTAAATTCAATAAAATACATATTTCGACCAAGGAAGACTGATTTCGACTAAGGAAAGCTTATTTCGACAAAATAAGGTTTATTTCAACAATTTAGAAGATTTATTTTGACAAAAGAAAGTTTATTTCGACAAAAGAAAACGTATCTAAACAATAGGAGAGCTATATTTGAAGGTACATTGATCTTGAACTTATTTAATTGATTATGTCTTTATTTTCATGAATGCATTTGAAATTTGTTTTCACTATTTATATTCTTAGATTTCATTATTATTGATCACCAATTCTATGTTATTCCAAAAAAATTTCAAGTGATATATATACCAAATATGAGCTCATGATATACCAAATTTGCTCATGTGATATGTTTGTAATTTATTTGAATTTTTTTTTAACTTTGGCTTTAAAACAAATGAACAATTTAAAATTTCGTGTTAGATATTTATGCAATATTAACTGTACACGTTTCATTGAAAGCTCATGTGTGTACAAATTTATATGCAAGTGAATTCAAATTTGAGTGCAATTTGTGATGGCGTGTAAAAGGAATAGATCAAGGAAGTATGATCGAACACGAATAAGATAGAGGAAGAGAAGAGCGGGTGAAGGAACATCTCATGAAGAACAACCCATGGAAAATATTGATGACCAAGGTGACGTACAAGTACAAGAACAAACTGAACCTAATAATAAAAATTTTTTGGACTATGGTATGGAAAATCAGATGGAGATGGATGAGGATTCTCTTTTAATAATATTTCATCTGAAGATATGTTATCTGAAAGCACATTACAATTACACTCAAAAAGAATATGGGATGATTTTTTTGAAGAAAAATCTCTAATTGGAAGAGCACAGTTAGTTGCAAAGTTATTTAGACGAAAATAAATGACCCCTGTTTTAGAGTTGTTAGGGGTTGATAATAGGAAAAATTCATTAGATTTAAAACAAACAATTGTTGAAAACTTGCAAGCAGCATTAGAATGTATTGAAAAAAAGAGTTGATCTAGTGATCTAAGTGTTGCACGTAGAGCGTTAATGACTGCAATTTCTAGTAGAAATTATTACATAGAAGACAAGTTCAAGCAATTTCTGAATTACTAAATGTTTCTAGGAGAATTGTTCAAAGGTATATTGAAAAGAGAAATTAAATAGATGAAAAAATTGAGAAAAATTGGGTAAATATTTGTAGGGTTCCCCGAAAAGATAGAATTTCAAAAGATATAAAGAAACAGGTGGTTGAATATTGGACTACTCACTCTTGTGTTTCATCCAATAGAAGGGATACTATACAAATAATAGGTGAAGATGGTACAAAAATTTCTCATCCAAAACATTTTATAGATACAACACAAAGTGAACTTTTTGAAGAATTCAAGCAAGAATTTTCAAATGTGAAGATTTGTGAAAGGATGTTTGAGACACTACGACTATCATTTGTACGTATAAATAAAGTATGTGAAACTTGTTGCTGTCAAAATCATGTTGAATTTGATCTACACCTACAATCATATAGAAAAGCTATGACAACAATTGATCAAAATTTAGTCATCCCTAGAAGTACAACATAATTTGTGAAGTCTCTTGTATGCGAAAAATCAGAAGATTCGAAAGAATTCAATGTTCAGTGTATAAAAAATGTATGTAATGATTGTGGAGATTTGAAGAATCTTTTACATGTTGACAATAATGAAATGCAAGTTGTTTGGAAGAGATTTGAATATGAGACATACTTAACAAAGTCAGGAGTTGAGGCCAAAATAATCGTTCTCAAAGAGAGTGGATTGTCTTACAATGAATTCATGAGTAAATTTCACAATATCATATATCCACATATCCAACATTGTCATGGTACAAGATGGCAAGCTAAGCAATTTCGTGATTCAAAGAATTGCTTTCCACCAGGTTGTATTCTCTCTATTGTAGATTTCTCTGAGAGCTATACATTTAGTCCTCAAATTGAGATTCAAAGTCAATATTATCATTCAGAGCAAGTTGCAATCTTTGTGCAAGTTTGCTATATGCATGTTGAGTTAGAGGTCGATGGAATACAAAGTAGCAAAGATGATCGAATTATCATCAAAGAGGCTCACTTTTATATCAATGATGGTATGAATCATGATAGAAGCTATGTAGCTCATTGTTTCAAAATGTTTTTTGAAGACTTGAGATGATGTGGCATAAATCAAGAACAACACCGGATATGGTCTGATGGATATGCTGGTAAGTACATTATTTTTTAAAATTTTATTTATTTATATTTACTTTTAATTTTGAGACTTAAATTTTCTAATTGCTTATATATATAATTACTTTTTTGAAGAGCTAATTTGGTCTTAGTGTAATTATTTGTAACTTCGTGCAGGACAATTTAAGTCTTCAAAAGCTTTTGTTTGGTTAAGCCATCAACATGCTAGACACAACACCAATTTTTTGTGGAATTTTTATGAGAGTGGACATGGAAAAGGAAAGCACGATGGAGCAGGAGCATGTGTGAAGCATGCACTTCGTCAACATGAACTTGCTGGTAACTTTCACCATATATATATATGGAATGTAGATATATTTTTGAAAAGATTAGATATTTATTTAAATTAAATGAAAAATTCTTTTAAGTTGTAACACCCCTCTGTTTTGTTGTTATGTTCAGATAGTGTGATCCTCTGTTATGCTTATGTTTTCTAATAGGACCTTTACTTTAATAGACTATGATACCTTGTTATTATTGATTGCAAACTTTGGAGCGATGTTGGTTTTTATGTTATGATGTGATGGCACATTATTCTGATGTTTATTATTATGACATGCTTTTTATTAGCATAGTGTTAATTTGAATTGATATTGTTATATGCTCATGAGTATTTTATTGATGTTAGATTCATCAGTTAATGTGACATTGTATTGGTGAAGGGAATGAAATTGCATCACTTGCTTGCGAGCGCCCTGCGATTCTGTGATTCTCTCTTCACGGTGTGAATGCTTATGATATATATATGCATGTTCGACAAATGCTTTCATTGCAGGTTTGCAGGTACAGGACATCAACTACACATGGTTTCATAGGTTTGAGTGTGTCCATTGCTTAATGGTATTGTTGATTGGGACATAGTAGCTAGGTTTCCCTTGTCAAGTCACCACCCTAGTCAAAGTGTGTCGTCAATTTTAGTTGGTTATGTTTTTTTATAATGTTGTTCAATTTTGCCTTGATGTTATTTATGTTGCAAAGTACGTTAAAGAGAAATAAATGCTTTAAATATTTTGGTTGATTATTTAATTAATCTTGTTTATTATGTTAGAAGATTGTAATTTGATTTAATTAATTAATTTAATTACTTAATAAAATAAATTTAATCCTAAGATTAAATTATTTTACCAAATAAATTAAATTAATTGAAGTAAGTTTAAATTAGAAATACTATGTATTTTTGAAATTATTAAAATGTTTTAATTTCTAAGAAATACTATGTATTTTTTAAATTATTAAAATGTTTTAATTTCTAGAAATATCTAGAGGGATTGGTGTTAATTGATTTAGAAGATATTTGTTTCTTGACATTGTTTGGAAAACTTAATGATGGTTGTTGGGAAAAATGTTTTCATGGAGAGAATAATGGTTGTAACCATGAGAGCTAGGAAGTTACTTCATGAAAGAGAGGAGAAGATATTTGGTGGGCAAAGGTTGTTTAAAAATTGAAGTTTTGTTGTTGTACTCTAGTTGTTGAGATTTGGGGAAAAGATAGTCTCGGGAAAATTCTTTCGCTTTGGAATTATTCTGTTTTCTAGAAGAAGCTCTATTTATAGGAAGAAGCTTGGTTCTGTGGAAGAGGCTCTACATCAATCCATTTCCCCTCAAGCATTTGGAATTCAGGTTCCTTTGTTATTTAATTTAATTTCATTCTGGAAAGATTTTTAGATTAATTTGTTGTCTGGAAAAAGATTGCATGTACAAACTAAGAAGCTTTTGAGTTTTTGGTTAAATTGAAAAATGTCGTGTCTGAAACTTTATGTAAAAATTATTGCAAGTTTTAATTGGGATTGTTGTAAACAATGAAGAACCCAGAAGAAAACATTAGGAAACTGGAAAATCTTTGTTGGGAAGAAATTAAAATTCTCTGTAAAATTTGGTAGAAAAACCTCTCGAGAATTTTTTGTAAATTTTATATGTAGAGAAATATTGCTCCACTTTCTTAATTGGATTTACTGTCTGTAGAAATTTATTTTTCCTCTTCCTATAGATTTGTTTATCTGGAAAAGGAATTTGTAAACCTCTGTGTTGAAATTGTGAAACTCTTTTGTAGAAAATCTCTATAATTTTGGTTTTTCCGGAGAATGCGTGAAATCTTCCTGTAGCAAGCTATTTGTGAAAATAATTTTCCCGGCTAGAGTAATCAATTGATAATATATATATATATAAATAAATAAATATTCTTAATTTGTTTGGAGACTCTGTAAATTTCTTTTGAAAACCTTGTATTGCTTTTTCCGTATGGCAATTTCTCATCTATCGCTAGGGATTTTTTTTTTTTGGAAGTTTTTATTTTTAATGTTATTTATATGGGGAAGGTGTGGGGAGGTGCTATCCCCACCGCCGCCCCCATAAGGGAGAGGCGCTATGGAAGTAGTCCCTCCAAAACCCTACACATTTCCTTAGATGCGGCCACTTTAAGGAGGCTCGATTGTATGTATACAGTCAGCCTCACCAAAAATATGCAAACCTTTGAATTGGATTTCGTTCGCTTTGTAAATGCGATATTTATTTTTAAGTTTTTAGTTTCTAATATATTACATATATATGGAATATATTGTATATATATGTATATATATTAAATATATGTTTATTTGGTTTTTTTTTAAAAAGATATTTTAGTTTAAATAAATAAATAATATTTTTTATGTATATATAATTATAGGTATATATACATATATATATATATATATATATATATATATATATATATATATATATATATATATATATTTGAATATATTTATTTTAAATTAGGTGCATGCTATTAATGCACAACTTGATGATAATATAATGGAAATATGTTATAGAAGAAATTGGTATGTTATTTAAAAGTAATTGAGGAATTGAATTAACAGATAGATTAAATTTCCTCCTTTGTCTGTGAAAGAGATTTTATTTAATTAGTTTGTTTGGGCAATAATTTTAAAGTATTTCACTGAAGGGAAAATGGATTTGGGAAATCCGAGGGATAGATTTATTTCCTGTTTAAATTGCCCTTTTGTATGTGTATTCTTCTATTAGCGTTTTTGGGGGAAATTGATCAGAAATGTTAGTTGATATTTTTTAAGCCTTCCAGTTGAGATGTTTTAATATTTGGAGTTGTACTTTATTGTCAAGCCTTTTGTTTTCCCGTGGGTAGTGCGTATAGTCATATCCAGTTAATCACCCAGTTACCACGAATGGGGATGTGATGTCTTTTATCTTTGGATTAAGAATTAATACTTGTATGTGTGCACTAGTCACCCTTGGGTTGTGGATTTGTTCCACGTGTTGTATATAGGGAAGTGACTCATGATGGGGGTCGGGGCCTAGGAAGGTCTGCCAGTTTAACCCATGCGGCTTTATGTTAACGCTTCTCCTATGTCAACAGTTTTTTTAGTTCAATTATGTACTTGATTATTATTTACTCTGGAAGCAATCTAACTCTTATGTAAGTGTTGTATTTGTTTAATTAGTCATGTGATAGTTTGTGTCTAGAGGTAGTTGTTTTTGTCTAGGGAGCCTTGTTACTATCTCCTAGCATGGGGGTGGGCCTTTGGGTACCACTTGGTTGGGTGGAATGTGCACCTTACTCTATTGGGTTCCCTTCTTATGTTCGTGATGGCAGGATCTTCTAGTTGGAGAGCTCGTGTGTACCAGTTGATAGGTTTCATTCATTTTATTTATGGTATTAGTTGGTCACTATGTTTATGAATCACCTCTCAATTATGTTCGAGGAGGATTCTTGTAATTTGTAACATTATAGTATGATCTTCCTCATTTTGGGAATGAGTTTTGTAATAATATTTGGAATGAATGTAATCTATGGATCATTTATGTACTTTTATCTTATGTGACGTATTTAACACTTTGAATGTATGTTCTTTAATACATGTCTAATAATTTATATGCTATGAATGAATTATTGTTTTATGTTATGGGAATTTAGTTGTAAGCTTGGTCGCGTACCTTAGAGGATGTATGTGTTAGTGTAGTGCACTTTGCATGTTATTAATTGCAGTTTAAAAAAAAAATGTTCGTATCCGTTGTAGTTGCATCTTCCTCTAGGGTTGCGTGGCAGGGAGTTACACATGGTATCAGAGCCAAGGTTCATACACTGGGTACTGTAGGTACATATGAGCCCATTATGTTGTCCTTGTGAATCCATTAATGGATTTGTTAAGTGATCAAGATGTTCATGGCTTTGACATTTAGCATCATGTGCTCTATGGAAAAGAGTAGAGTGAAAGAAAACTGATAAAGGTTATGGATGAAATGTAATTATGTGTATCACATGGGTTACAGAAGTAAATGTTCTTATGGAATTATGTATGTAATTGTACCCCCTGTAAATGTGAGGAACTAGTAACTGTGCATCGGTTTAGTGTTGTGAATACCCCGTACTTGCTTTGTGTGTCCATAGGATGGTGATACTGGATACTCATCCATGGGGAAAAGTTGTAATTTGGTGTGGAATTAACCATACCATTATGTGTGTTTCCATGTTTGTTACCTGATTGAGGGCCAACCCATGTGTGGTTGAAACTTATATATAAGAGTAACCAAAAGTTAGTTTCATAGATTCTTTTCTTTTGGTTCTCTAGCCCTTCAATCCGTGAAGGGATAGTAGCAGCCACAAAGTTCCTTTGGTGGAGTGTGCAGCATACACATATCTTGGTGTAGAGCATTCTCAACTCAACCAATCCCGAGGAAACGTACCCACTACTTTACCTTATGATTGATCAGGATACTTGATCCTTATGTGCTAGCCCAATCCCCATATATTTGAGTACAACAACATTGGTTTGTTAGTATATGCTTGGTCATTTGTAGAGACGTTGATCTGGCATTATTAAGTAAACCTCGTCTATATGAGAGGTGAAGCTCAGGTAGCCCCATATTGATATTATCATTTTTGCATTATATATATTGTATTTGCACATGTTTCGACATGATGCAATAGATACAATGCCACACCTCACTGATGTTCTGACATAGTGTTGGTGATGATGTCGCGATATACTGTATCTACACGTGTTCTAACATGATGTAATAGATACGATGCCACACCCCACTGATGTTCTGACATAGTGTTGGTGATGATGTTGTGTTACACAATGCCACGTGCATAGACACGTGAAGGTGCATTATGAGTTTGTGTTATGATAGCCTACTTGTGTGATGAGCGTTATGGGACCTCGCACACTTGTAGAGGGATACTCATGGTTGCTTCGACAGTGTTTGGTCGAATAGCATATGAGTAGGTCCTAGCCATGTATACCTCTGGCTTCAATGAGTACCTACGTGTGCCTTTTCCATGAGGTATAATATGCGGGGTGTGTTTTGTGCGTGCATATTTCCATGGAGCCATAGACACACTACCATGTGGCATACGACCAATGTGTGCCTTCCTCAGCTGGTGTATGACCATGTCGAGTGATGACATGATGCTGGGCATAGTCATGGAGTACACTCTGGGTCATGTGGATGGCGTGCTCACTCCGTACCACATGAGGGCTACTGTGATAGTCAGACGTTGTTTCCTCTTTCCTCATTTGGTGGCTAGTATCTAGTCACACAGTGTTGTACAGTGCAATTTTTAAAGATTGTGGACTTTCTTTATGGTTATTGATGATTTTTTGTTGATTGTGAAGGTCGACACCTTGTTATATTTGATTGTGATGGTTTAGCCACACCTTGTGATCTTATTGCTTGTAACCCTAGTGGTTATATTTGTTTTAGTGTTGAAATTATGTGCATTTATTGCCTTATTGTTGAAATTGGATTTTTATTTGCTTTTCTTTATGACCTTGGTGGCTAAACTAGTTTATCTTTATTATATTCAATGTTGGCAATGTGTCGTATTTTGAATCCTCTCCAATGACGTATGAGGTGGACTTGGTGAGTGTATACGAGGAAGTAGATGCAAGGAACCTTGAGGATGGGGGTATGTGAGGTTGTTATACTGCTAAGACCCACTACCCATCTATGTGTGATGACTATCTCTTGGAGGCTAATCACCTTATACAACAAGAGACAGGGCATTTTGGTCTTGTTTGGATGGTCTCACCTTATGTGTGGCCTAAAACCATCAAGTCATTAAGTGTGATGTATGGATTATGTGAGATGGATATTAGCTCTTGGTTCATGGATTATGTATCATGGTTTTGTATGCTAATTTCCGGTGTCCAGATGGACCCATATGTGGCCTTGTGATGTGATTTTCGGTGATGTGCATTGGTGTGTATGAGTAGAATGTATGTTAAATCATGAGTATGGTGCTTGACTTATGATTTTCTATATTTTACTTGATGTTACCCTCACCTTCTTGTTTGTGACTCTTTTCTTTGATGGTGTGCGTAGGATGCCTAGGAGAGGTGGTTATGGAGTCAATTGTCTTAACACTTCTTTTCTGAGTCCCCATGAGAATGATCGTGAGAAGCACCTGGTTCCTCAGTTATGTTCTTTTCTTGAGGAGATTCTTACTTGGCTAGGCCCTAGACAGGAGAGTGGTCAGCAAGAACAACACTATGTGTCTAAACGTAAGGATTCACAAGGTCATCATGATGGTGATGGTTCTCAATATAGGAAGAACCAAAATTGGTGGCGTAATAAGCGCAACCGTCAGGGGCAACTGGCACAGAGTGCACAGTCTACGGCTAACTGGGGTAGTGTTCAACAATCTAGTGCACCTCCAGGTGACAAGGGTTTTGGATGTAACAAAGTTTATTTCACTTGCAGTTGGCAGGGCCACATAGCTAGACAATGTCCTCAGAGGAACACACCTGAATTTAGTCAAATATCGACGGCTACAGAGCCAACAATGAATGACGTAGGAAGGTCCCATAGGACGAGTGTAGCGGTTGATCATCGTCGGATAGAGCAACAAGGCACAAATGTGGAGATTATAGGTAGTGTACATGCAACTGTTTTGGGAGCTCATGGAAATCCTACGATACAAGAGGCTGAGGAAGTGTCTTTAGTGTTATTTTCTCTACATTGACACTTGTTATGATAGGTTATGTGTTTTTGAGACTTTGTTGGTGGTTGCTTCACCATGTTGGTGTGTATGGATTGATAGTTTACTTGGCTTGGTTGATTATGACATTGGTAATTGTTGTTTTTATGATGATGTATGGAGTTACTCAGGTTTGGAATAATTTGATTATGTGTGATTTTATGGAGTTTGTACTAGGAGTATTTGCAGGCTTCCAGGAGTAAGCCTAACCCTAGGGGGGAGAATGCAACACCCCACCATTTTTCTCTTATGTTCAGACAGTGTGATTCTTTGTTATGCTTATGTTTTTTGACAATACCTTTACTTTGATAGACTATGATACCTTGTTATTATTGATTGCTAACTTTGGAGTGAATTTGGTTTTTATGTTATGATGTGATGGTACATTATTCTGATGTTTATTATTATGACATGCTTTTGATTAGCATAGTGTTTATTTGAATTGATATTATTATATGCTCATGAGTAGTTTATTGATGTTAGATTCATCAGTTAATGTGACATTGTATTGGTGAAGGGAATGGAATTGCATCACTTGCTTGTGAGCGCCTTGCAATTCCATGATTCTCTCTTACGGTGTGAATGCTTATGATATCTATATGCATGTTCGATAAATGCTTTGATTGCAGGTTTGAAGGTACATGACATCGACTCCACATAGTTTCACAAGTTTGAGCGTGTCCATTGCCCAACGATATTGTTGATTGGGAGATAGTAGCTAGGTTTCCCTTGTCAAGTCACCACCCTAGTCATAGTGTGTCATCAGTTTTAGTTGGTTATGTTTTGTTATAATGTTGTTCAATTTTGCCTTGATGTTATTTATGTTGCAAAGTATGTTAAAGGGAAATAAATGCTTTAAATATTTTGGATGATTATTTAATTAATCTTGTTTATTATGTTAGAAGATTGTAATTTGATTTAATTAACTAATTTAATTTATTTGGTAAAATAATTTAATCTTAGGATTAAATTTATTTTATTAAGTAATTAAATTAATTGAATTAAGTTTAAATTAGAAATACTATTTATTTTTGAAATTATTAAAATGTTTTAATTTCTAGAAATATCTAGAGGGATTGGTGTTAATTGATTTAGAAGATATTTGTTTCTTGACATGTATTTGGAAAACTTAATGATGGTTATTGGGAAAAATGTTTTCACAAGAGAGAATAATGGTGGTAACCATGAGAGGTAGGAAGTTACTTCACAAAAGAGAGGAGAAGATATTTGGTGGGTAGAGGTTGTTTAAAAAATGAAGTTTTGTTGTTGTATTATTTTTGTTGAAATTTGGGGAAAAGATAGTCTCAAGAAAATTCTTTGGCTTTGGAATTATTTTGTTTTCTGGAAGAAGCTTGGTTATGTGGAAGAGACTCTACATCAATCCACTTCCCCTCAAGCGTTTGGAATTTAGGTTCCTTTGTTATTTAATTTCATTTCATTTTGGAAATATTTTTAGATTAATTTGCTGTCTGGAAAAAGATTGCTTGTACAAACTAAGAAGCTTTTGAGTTTTTGATTAAATTGAAAAATGTCATGTTTGAAACTTTCTGTGAAATCTTCTGTAAAAATTATTGCAAGTTTTAATTGGGATTGTTATAAACAATGAAGAAGCTAGAAGAAAACATTAGGAAACCGGAAAATCTTTGTTGGGAAGGAATTAAAATTCTCTGTAGAATTTGGTAGAAAAACCTCTCAGAAACTTTTTGTAAATGTTATCTCTAGAGAAATATTGCTCCATTTTCGTAATTGGATTTGGTGTCTATAGAAATTTATTGTTCCTCTTCCTATAGATTTGTTTATCTAGAAAAGGAATTTGTAAACCTCTGTGTTGAAATTGTGAAACTCTTCTATAGAAAATCTCTATAATTTTGGTTTTTCCAGAGAATGCGTGAAATCTTCCTGTAGCAAGCTATTTGTGAAAATAATTTTCCCAACTAGAGTAATCAATCTAATAAAATTTATATATATATATGTTTTGATATATATATATATATATAACTATATATATATAAATAAATATATATTCTTAATTTGTCTGGAGACTGTAAATTTATTTTGAAAACCTTGTATTTCTTTTTCTGTTCGGCGATTTTTCATCTATCGCTGGGGATTTTTTTTTTTGGAAGTTTTTATTTTTAATGTTATTTATATGGGGGAGGGTGTGGGGAGGTGCTACCCCACCTCCACCCCAATAAGGGAGCGGAATTGTGGAGGTAGTCCCTCCACAGCTCCGCACATTTCCTTAGTTGAGGCCACTTTAAGGAGGCTCGGTTGTATGTATATAGTCAACCTCCCCAAAAATACGCGAACCTTTGAATTGGATTTCATCTGCTTTGTAAATGCGATATTTATTTTTAAGTTTTTAGTTTCTAATATATATATATATATATGGAATATATTGTATATATATGTATATATATATATAAAAAAAATATATATATATATATATATATATTAAATATATGTTTATTTGGTTTTAAAAAAAAAAATAGTTTAAATAAATAAATAATATTTTTTGATGTATATATAATTATAGGTATATATACATATATATATATATATAATTATATATATTTGAATATATTTATTTAAATAAATTTGTTTTAAATTAGGTACATGCTATTAATGCACAACTTGATGATAATATAATGGAAATATGTTATAGAAGAAATTGGTATGTTATTTAAAAGTAATTGAGGAATTGAATTAATAGATAGATTAAATTTCCTCCTTTGTCTGTGAAAGAGATTTTATTTAATTAGTTTGTTTGGGCAATAATTTTACTGTATTTCACTGAAGGGAAATTGGATTTGGGAAATCTAAGGGATAGATTTATTTCCTGTTTAAATTTCCCTTTTGTATGTGTATTCTTTTGTTAGCATTTTGGGGGAAATTGATTAGAAGTGCTAGTTGATATTTTGTAAGTCTTCCAATTAAGGTGTTTTAATATTTGGAGTTGTTGTACTTTATTGTCAAGCCTTTTGTTTTCCCTTGGGTAGTGCGTATAGTCATATTCAGTTAATCACCTGGTTACCACGAACGGGGATGTGATGTCTTTTATCTTTTAATTAGGAATTAATATCTGTATGTGTGTACTAGTCACCCTTGGGTTGTGGATTTGTTCCACGTGTTGTATACAGGGAAGTGACTCATGATGGGGGTTGGGGCCTAGGAAGGTCTGTCAGGGTAACCCATGCAGATTTGTGTTAACACTTCTCCTATGTTAGTAATTTGTTTGGTTTAATGATGTACTTGATTATCATTTCCTCTGGAAGCAATCTAACTCTTATGTAAGTGTCGTATTTGTTTGATTAGTCATGTGATAGTATATGTCTAGAGGTAGTTGGTTTTGTCTAGGGAGCCTTGTTACTATCTCCTAGCACGGGGGGTGGGCCTTCGGGTACCACTTGGTTGGGTGGAACGTGCACCTTACTCCGTTGGGTTCCCTTTTTATGTTCTTGATGGAAGGATCTTCTAGTTGGAGAGCTCATGTGTACCAGTTGATATGTTCCATTCATTTGATTTATGGTATCAGTTGGTCACTATGTTTATGAATCACCCCTCAATTGTGTTCGAGGAGGATTCTTGTAATTTGTAACATTATAGTATGATCTTCCTCATTCTGGGAATAAGTTTTGTAATAATATTTATAATGAATGTAATCTATGGATCATTTATGTACTTTTATCTTATGTGATGTATTTAACGCTTTGAATGTATGTTCTTTAATACATGTCTAATAATTTATATGCTATGAATGAATTATTGTTTTATGTTATGGGAATTCAGTTATAAGCTTGCTCGCATACCTTAGAGGATGTATATGTCAGTGTAGTGAACTTTGCATGTTATTAATTACACTTTTTAAAAAAAATTATTTGTATCCGTTGTAGTTGCATCTTCCTCTAGGGTTGCATGGCGGGGCGTTACACATGGTATCGGAGCCAAGTTTCATACATTGGGTACTCTAGGTACATATGAGCCTATTATGTTGTCCTTGTGAATCTATTAGTGGAGTTGTAAGTGATCATGGTGTTCATGGCTTTGACATTTAGCATCACGTGCTCTGTGGAAAAGAGTACAATGAAAGAAAATTGATAAAGGTTATGGATGAAAAGTAATGATATGTATCACATGGGTTATGGATGAAAGAAAATTGTTTATCTAGGAAAAGGAATTTGTAAACCTCTGTGTTGAAATTGTGAAACTCTTCTGTAGAAAATCTCTATAATTTTGGTTTTTCCAGAGAATGCGTGAAATCTTCCTGTAGCAAGCTATTTGTGAAAATAATTTTCCCAACTAGAGTAATCAATCTAATAAAATATATATATATATATATATATATATATATATATATATATATATATATATATATATATATATATATATATATATATATATATATATATATATATATATATGTTTTGATATATATATATATATAACTATATATATATAAATAAATATATATTCTTAATTTGTCTGGAGACTGTAAATTTATTTTGAAAACCTTGTATTTCTTTTTCTGTTCGGCGATTTTTCATCTATCGCTGGGGATTTTTTTTTTTGGAAGTTTTTATTTTTAATGTTATTTATATGGGGGAGGGTGTGGGGAGGTGCTACCCCACCTCCACCCCAATAAGGGAGCGGAATTGTGGAGGTAGTCCCTCCATAGCTCCGCACATTTCCTTAGTTGAGGCCACTTTAAGGAGGCTTGGTTGTATGTATATAGTCAACCTCCCCAAAAATACGCGAACCTTTGAATTGGATTTCATCTGCTTTGTAAATGCGATATTTATTTTTAAGTTTTTAGTTTCTAATATATATATATATATATGGAATATATTGTATAT
This sequence comes from Sequoiadendron giganteum, assembly GCA_007115665.2. Classification (NCBI taxonomy): domain Eukaryota; kingdom Viridiplantae; phylum Streptophyta; class Pinopsida; order Cupressales; family Cupressaceae; genus Sequoiadendron; species Sequoiadendron giganteum. The sequence continues at coordinate 753,564,870 of CM021102.1, read as the reverse complement.
ATATGTATATATATATATATATATATATATATATATATATATATATATATGTTTATTTGGTTTTAAAAAAAAAAATAGTTTAAATAAATAAATAATATTTTTGATGTATATATAATTATAGGTATATATACATATAATTATATATATATATAATTATATATATTTGAATATATTTATTTAAATAAATTTGTTTTAAATTAGGTACATGCTATTAATGCACAACTTGATGATAATATAATGGAAATATGTTATAGAAGAAATTGGTATGTTATTTAAAAGTAATTGAAGAATTGAATTAATAGATAGATTAAATTTCCTCCTTTGTCTGTGAAAGAGATTTTATTTAATTAGTTTGTTTGGGCAATAATTTTACTGTATTTCACTGAAGGGAAATTGGATTTGGGAAATCTAAGGGATAGATTTATTTCCTGTTTAAATTTCCCTTTTGTATGTGTATTCTTTTGTTAGCATTTTGGGGGAAATTGATTAGAAGTGCTAGTTGATATTTTGTAAGTCTTCCAATTAAGGTGTTTTAATATTTGGAGTTGTTGTACTTTATTGTCAAGCCTTTTGTTTTCCCTTGGGTAGTGCGTATAGTCATATTCAGTTAATCACCTGGTTACCACGAACGGGGATGTGATGTCTTTTATCTTTTAATTAGGAATTAATATCTGTATGTGTGTACTAGTCACCCTTGGGTTGTGGATTTGTTCCACGTGTTGTATACAGGGAAGTGACTCATGATGGGGGTTGGGGCCTAGGAAGGTCTGTCAGGGTAACCCATGCAGATTTGTGTTAACACTTCTCCTATGTTAGTAATTTGTTTGGTTCAATGATGTACTTGATTATCATTTCCTCTGGAAGCAATCTAACTCTTATGTAAGTGTCGTATTTGTTTGATTAGTCATGTGATAGTATATGTCTAGAGGTAGTTGGTTTTGTCTAGGGAGCCTTGTTACTATCTCCTAGCACGGGGGGTGGGCCTTCGGGTACCACTTGGTTGGGTGGAACGTGCACCTTACTCCGTTGGGTTCCCTTTTTATGTTCTTGATGGAAGGATCTTCTAGTTGGAGAGCTCATGTGTACCAGTTGATATGTTCCATTCATTTGATTTATGGTATCAGTTGGTCACTATGTTTATGAATCACCCCTCAATTGTGTTCAAGGAGGATTCTTGTAATTTGTAACATTATAGTATGATCTTCCTCATTCTGGGAATGAGTTTTGTAATAATATTTATAATGAATGTAATCTATGGATCATTTATGTACTTTTATCTTATGTGATGTATTTAACGCTTTGAATGTATGTTCTTTAATACATGTCTAATAATTTATATGCTATGAATGAATTATTGTTTTATGTTATGGGAATTCAGTTATAAGCTTGCTCGCATACCTTAGAGGATGTATATGTCAGTGTAGTGAACTTTGCATGTTATTAATTACACTTTTAAAAAAAAATTATTTGTATCCGTTGTAGTTGCATCTTCCTCTAAGGTTGCATGGCGGGGCGTTACACATGGTATCGGAGCCAAGTTTCATACATTGGGTACTCTAGGTACATATGAGCCTATTATGTTGTCCTTGTGAATCTATTAGTGGAGTTGTAAGTGATCATGGTGTTCATGGCTTTGACATTTAGCATCACGTGCTCTGTGGAAAAGAGTACAATGAAAGAAAATTGATAAAGGTTATGGATGAAAAGTAATGATATGTATCACACGGGTTATGAAAGTAAATTTTCTTATGGAATTATGTAATTGTACCCCCTGTAAATGTGAGGAACTAGTATTTGTTTATCGGTTTAGTGTTGTGAATACCCCGTACTTGCTTTGTGTGCCCATAGGATGGTGATACTAGATACCCATCCATGGGGAAAAGTTGTAATTTGGTGTGGGATTAATCATACCATTATGTGTGTTTGCATGTTTGTTACCTGATTGAGAGCCAACCCATGTGTAGTTGAAACTTATATACAAGAGTAACCAAAAGTTAGTTTCATAGATTCTTTTCTTTTGGTTCTCTAGCCCCTCAATCCGTGAAGGGATAGTAGTAGCCACAAAGTTCCTTGGGTGGAGTGTGCAATGTATGCATATTGCACTGAAGAGTGTTGTCAGCTCAACCAATCCCGAGGAAACGTACCCACTACTTTCCCTTATGATGGATTAGGATACTCAATTCTTATGTGCTAGCCCAATCCCGACAGATTTGAGTACAACAATATTGGTTTGTTAGTATATGACTGGCCATCTATAGAGACGTTGATATGGCATTATTGAGTAAACCTCATTTGTATGAGAGGTGAAGCTCGGGTAGCCCCATATTGATATTATCATTTTTGCATTATATATATGTTGTATCTGCACGTGTTCTGACATGATGCAATAGATATGATGCCACACCTCACCGATGTTCTGACATAGTGTTGGTGATGATGTCGTGATATACTGTATCTGCAAGTGTTCTGACATGATACAATAGATACGATGCCATACCTCACTGATGTTCCGACATAGTGTTGGTGATGATGTCATGTTACACAATGCCACATGCATAGACACGTGAAGGTGCATTATGAGATTGTGTTATGATAACCTACTTGTATGATGAGCATAACCTCACACACTTGTAGAGGGATACTCATGGTTGCTTCAACAATGTTTGGTCAAATAGCATATGAGTAGGTCCTAGCCATGTATACCTCTGGCTATGGTGAGTACCTGCGTGTGCCTTTCCCACGAGGTATCACTATGCAGGGTGTGTTCTACGCGTGCATATTTCTATGGAGCCACATACACACTGCCATGTGGCATATGACCAGTGTGTGCCTTTCCCGGCTGGTGTATGACCATGTCGAGTGACGACGTGATGCTGGGCATAGTCGTGGAGTACACTCTGGGTCATGTGGATGGCGTGCTCACTCTGCACCACATGAGGGCTACTATGATAGCCGAACATTGTTCCCTCCTTCCTTGTTTGGTGGCTAGTATCTAGTCACACAATGTTGTATAGTGCAATTTTTAAAGATTGTGGACTTTCTTTATGGTTATTGACGATTTTATGTTGATTGTGAAGGTCGACACCTTGTTATATTTGATTGTGATGGTTTAGCCACACCTTGTGATCTTATTTCTTGTAACCCTCATTGTTATATTTGTTTTAGTGTTGAAATTGAATTTTTATTTGCTTTTCTTTATGACCTTGGTGGCTAAACTAGTTTATCTTTATTGTATTCAATGTCGGCAATGTGTCATATTGTGAATCCTCTCCAAGGACGTATGCGGTGAACTTGGTGAATGTATATGAGGAAGCAGATGCAGGGAACCTTGAGGATGGGGATATGTGAGGTTGTTATACATCTAGGACCCACTACCCACCTATGTGTGATGACTATCTCTTGGAGGCTAATCACCTTATACAACAAGAGACGGGTCATTGTGGTATTGTTTGGATGGTCTCACCTTATGTGTGGCCTAACACCATCAAGTCACTGAGTGTGATGTATGGATTATGTGAGATGGATATTGGCTCTTGGTTCATGGATTATGTATCATGGTTTTGTATGCTGCTTTCCGGTGTCCAGATGGACCCATATGTGGCCTTGTGATGTGATTTTCAGTGATGTGCATTGGTGTGTTTGTGTAGAATATATGTTAAATCATGAGTATGGTGCTTGACTTATGAGTTTCTATATTTTACTTGATGTTACCCTCGCCTTCTTATTTGTGAATCTTTTCTTTGATGGTGTGCGTAGGATGCCTAGGAGAGGTGGTCATGGAGTCAATCGTCTGAACACTTCTTTTCTGAGTCCCCACAAGAATGATCATGAGGAGCACTTGGTTCCTTAGTTATGTTCTTTGCTTGAGGAGATTCTTACCTAGCTAGGCCCTAGACAAGAGAGTGGTCAACAACAACAAAACTCTATCTCTAAACGTAAGGATTCACAAGCTCATCATGATGGTGACGGTTCTTAATCTAGTAAGAACCAGAATTGGTGGCATAATAAGCGCAACCGTCAGGGGAAATCGACACAGAGTGCATAGTCTGTGGCTAACTAGGGTAGTGTTTAGTAGTCTAGTGCACCTCTAGGTGATAGGGGTTTTGGATGTAGCATAGGTTGTTTCACTTGCGCCCTGTAGGGCCACATAACTAGACAATGTCCTCAGAGGAACACACCTGAATTCAGTTAAAGATCAACGACTATGGAGCTAGGAAGGAATGACGCAGGAAGGTCCCATAGGATGAGTACAGTGGTTGATCATCGTCAGAAAAAGCAACAGGGCACAAATGTGGAGATTATTGGTAGTGGACAGGTAGCTGTTTCGAGAGCTCGTGGAAATCTTGCAGTACAAGAGGCTGATGAAGTACCTTTAGTGTTGTTTTCTTTGCATTGACACTTGTTATGATAGGTTATGTGTTTGTGTTTTTGAGACTTTGTTGGTGGTTGCTTCACCATGTTGGTGTGTATAGATTGATAGTTTACTTGGCTTGGTTGATTATGACACTGGTTACTGTTGTTTTTATGATGATGTATGGAGTGATTCAGGTTTGGAATAATTTGATTATGTGTGATTTTATGGAGTTTTTACTAGGCGTATTTGCAAGCTTCCAGGAGTAAGCCCGACCCTAGGGGGGAGAATGTAACACCCCTTCATTTTTCTCTTATGTTCAGACAGTGTGATTCTCTGTTATGCTTATGTTTTTTGACAATACCTTTACTTTGATAGACTATGATACTTTGTTATTATTGATCGCTAACTTTGGACTGATGTTGGTTTTTATGTTATGATGTGATGGTACATTATTCTAATGTTTATTATTATGACATGCTTTTGATTAGCATAGTGTTTATTTGAATTGATATTGTTATATGCTCATGATTAGTTTATTGATGTTAGATTTGTCAATTAATGTGACATTGTATTGGTGAAGGGAACAAAATTGCATCACTTGCTTGCGAGCGCCCTGCGATTCCATGATTCTCTCTTCATGGTGTGAATGCTTATGATATATATGCATGTTCGAAAAATGCTTTGATTGCAAGTTTGCAGGTACAGGACATCAACTACACCTGGTTTCACAGGTTTGAGTGTCTCCATTGCTTAATGGTATTGTTGATTGGGACATAGTAGCTAGGTTTCCCTTGTCAAGTCACCACCCTAGTCATAGTGTGTCGTCAGTTTTAGTTGGTTATGTTTTGTTATAATGTTCAATTTTGCCTTGATGTTATTTATGTTGCAAAGTATGTTAAAGGGAAATAAATGCTTTAATTATTTTGGTTGATTATTTAATTAATCTTGTTTATTATGGTAGAAGATTGTAATTTGATTTAATTAGTTAATTTAATTTATTTGGTAAAATAATTTAATCTTAGGATTAAATTCATTTTGTTAAGTAATTAAATTAATTGAATTAAGTTTAAATTAGAAATACTATGTATTTTTGAAATTATTAAAATGTTTTAATTTCTAGAAATATCTAGAGGGATTGGTGTTAATTGATTTAGAAGATATTTGTTTCTTGACATTGTTTGGAAAACTTAATGATGGTTGTTGGGAAAAATGTTTTCATGGAGAGAATAATGGTTGTAACCATGAGAGGTAGGAAGTTACTTCACGAAAGAGAGGATAATATATTTGGTGGGCAAAGGTTGTTTAAAAATTGAAGTTTTGTTGTATTCTGGTTGTTGAGATTTGGGGAAAAGATAGTCTCAAGAAAATTCTTTGGCTTTGGAATTATTCTATTTCTGGAAGAAGTTCTGTTGTTTGGAAGAAGCTTGGTTCTATGGAAGATGCTCTACATCAATCCACATCTCCTCAAGCATTTGGAATTCAGGTTCCTTTGTTATTTAATTTAATTTCATTGTGGAAAGATTTTTAGATTAATTTGCTATATGGAAAAAGATTGCCTGTACAAACTAAGAAGCTTTTGAGTTTTTGGTTAAATTGAAAAATGTCGTGTCTGAAACTTTATGTAAAAATTATTGCAAGTTTTAATTGGGATTGTTGTAAACAATGAAGAACCCAGAAGAAAACATTAGGAAACTAGAAAATCTTTGTTGGGAAGAAATTAAAATTCTCTATAGAATTTGGTAGAAAAACCTCTTGGGAATTTTTCGTAAATGTTATCTATAGAGAAATATTGCTCCATTTTCCTTATTGGATTTGTTGTCTATAGAAATTTATTGTTCCTCTTCCTATAGATTTGTTTATTAGGATGGAATTGTGAAACTCTTCTATAGAAAATCTCTATAATTTTTGTTTTTCAGGAGAATGCGTGAAATATTCCTGTAGTGAGCTATTTGTGAAAATAATTTTCTAGACTAGAGTAATCAATCTAATAAATTATATATATATGTTCTGATATATATATAACTATATATATATATAAATAAATAAATTTTCTTAATTTGTTTGGAGACTCTGTAAATTTCTTTTGAAAACCTTTTATTTCTTTTTCCGTACGACGATTTCTCATCTATCGTTGGGGATTTTTTTATCTTTTTTTGGGAAGTTTTTATTTTTAATGTTATTTATATGGGGGAGGGTGTGGGGAGGTGCTACCCCCACTGCCGCCCCCATAAGGGAGCGACGCTGTGGAGGTAGCCCCTTCATAGTCCCGCACATTTCCTCATCTGCGACCACTTTAAGGAGGCTTGGATGTATGCTTACAGTCAGCCTCCCCAAAAATACGTGAACCTTTGGATTGGATTATGTCCACTTTGTAAATGCGATATTTATTTTTAAGTTTCTAGTTTCTAATATATATATATATATATGGAATATATTGTATATATGTATCTATATATTGTAAATATATGTATATATATATTAAATATATGTTTATTTGGTTTAAAAAAAGAAGATATTTTAGCTTAAATGAATAAATAATATTTTTTATGTATATATATATATTTGAATATATTTATTTTAAATTAGGTGCATGTTATTAATGCACAACTTGATGATAATATAATGGAAATATGTTATAGAAGAAATTGGTATGTTATTTAAAAGTAATTGAGGAATTGAATTAACAGATAGATTAAATTTCCTCCTTTGTCTGTGAAAGAGATTTTATTTAATTAGTTTGTTTGGGTAGTAATTTTACTGTATTTCACTGAAGGGAAATTGGATTTGGGAAATCTGAGGGATAGAATTATTTCTTGTTTAAATTTCCCTTTTGTATGTGTATTCTTTTGTTAGCATTTCGGGGGAATTGATTAGAAGTGCTAGTTGATATTTTGTAAGTCTTCCAGTTGAGGTGTTTTAATATTTGGAGAACTTATACTTTATTGTCAAGCCTTTTGTTTTCCCTTGGGTAGTGTGTATAATCATATCCAGTTAATCACCTGGTTACCATTTATAGGGGTGTGATGTCTTTTATCTTCGGATTAGGAATTAATATATGTATGTGTGCACTAGTCACCCTTGGGTTGTGGATTTTTTGCATGTGTTGTATATAGGGAAGTGACTCATGATGGGGGTCGGGGCCTAGGAAGGTCTAGCAGGGTAACCCATGTGGCTTTGTGTTAACGCTTCTCCTATGTCAATAGTTTGTTTGGTTCAATGATGTACTTGATTATCATTTACTTTGGAAGCAATCAAACTCTTATGTAAGTGTCGTATTTGTTTGATTAGTCATGTGATAGTTTGTGTCTAGAGGTAGTTGGTTTTGTTAGGGAGCCTTGTTACTATCTCATAACATAGGGGGTGGGCCTTCAGGTACCACTTGGTTGGGTGGAATGTGCACCTTACTCCGATGGGTTCCCTTCTTCTGTCTGTGATGGAAGGGTCTTCTAGTTGGAGAGCTCGTGTGTACTAGTTGATATGTTCCATTCATTTGATTTATGGTATCAGTTGGTCACTATGTTTATGAATCACTCCTCAATTGTGTTCGAGGATGATTCTTGTAATTTGTAACATTATAGTATGATCTTCCTCATTCTGGGAATGAGTTTTATAATAATATTTGGAATGAATGTAATCTATGGATCATTTATGTACTTTTATCTTATGTGATGTATTTAACACTTTGAATGTGTGTTCTTTAATACATGTTTAGTAGTTTATATGCTATGAATGAATTATTGTTTTATGTTATGGGAATTCAATTGTAAGCTTGGTCACGCACCTTAGAGGATGTATGTATTAGTGTAGTGTACTTTGCATGTTATTAATTACACTTTAAAAAAAAATGTTCATATCCATTATAGTTGCATCTTCCTCTAGGGTTGTGTGGCGGGGCATTACATAAGTTCCTTGAAAGTAATAGGTGACAAATTGTACCAACATGTGTACTTGTAGATAATGCCATACATAATGCAAATGAAATTGTTGAATGGTGTAAAATTAATTTTTCTGCTCGCGACTCAACATACAACACGGTATTTTTGGGAAGTTACAAGTACATCTAGTCAAAATTTGTTAAAATTTGAATTTCAAAGTTTAAGTGTACATGATTTTTAATTGAATTTTCAAATTTGAATTTATAGATATTGATTGATCAAATCCTTATAATTGTCAAGCAATTCATGGTATTAGAAGTCTGCATCAAATTATGACAATGGGAAGTAGTAAGCCTTATGTAATTAATGCGAGAAAAATCATGTTTTTGTGTTGATTGCATTGAGAACAATGCACATATTGTTCAATGTGAGAATATTAGAGATGGGTATGTTTCACAATGGGAAATGAAACAATTAATATCAATGCCTCCTTTTGTTGAAGATGACAATGTCGATGTCTACGATCCTCTATATTCAGCTAATTACGAACGTGTATTTGATATAGTTGTTATAGGTATGGAAATTGATTAATTTAGTTAAAATTGATTTAAATATATTCTATGTTTAAGTAAGTTTCAAGCATGTGTTTAATTTAGTTTAAATTGATTAAAAATATATTTACAAATTTTGTATTTACTTTACATGTGGTATGTGTACAAGAGATATTTTTGCTATTGTTGCAGATCTTGACAATGCAGGTGTAGATTACTATCTACAAAGATGTACGCAACCAAAAAGAAAATTGGTGGAATCGATGATAGATGGTTATGGATAAGAGTATCCCATTGGATCAGTCATTATTGAAGGCACATATTATCAACAAATAAAGATAGATAAAAATGGTATTATATTTGTTGATTATATTCCAGGACAAAAGGCTCTACATTACAATCACTTAGTTATAGCAACAAAAATAAATTTAGAAACTTTACCTAAAAGAGGACATGCCAAAAAAAAGTGGAGGTTGCCTATTGAAGATCATGAAATTTTTTTAGAGATAATTAAAGATAGAGAGGATCTAGATTTTATGTACCAGGAGCTTTAAGTTTTTTTTTGGATATATGTGTACATGTACATTGGCTGGATATATATATGTGTGTGTGTGTACTCAATTTTTTTATAGATCTCTAGATCTATATATTTATATTGATTGGACATGTGGCATGATTTAGAATGGGTTTTTTCAAAGGCTTGGTCATTTATTTTTGGAATTGTATAAATAAATTTGTTCCATGTGGAATTCTTAATTTAGTTCAAGAATCTTTGATTTCATAATTTACATGAACTTGAAACTCCACTTAAATATGTATGTTAGATCACATATATGCTTGATACAAAACTTGGTGACTTTAAAAATGTTTTCAAACATTTTGCCTAAATTCTTTTAAATCATCTATTTCTAATTTTGCATTAAAAATTATGTTGGACACATGGAATTCATTTTAAGTTCACTTCAATCTTCGGTTTAATTTGTTGAATCTTAGATCATGTACACACGTATATGTATGCAATTTAATTGAAACCTAGTGACTAAATTAAAAAGTTCACATTTTGCCTAAATTCCTTTAAATTATATATTCCTTGATTGTATAAATTTATGTTTGACATGAAATAGTTACTTGTTCACTTTCAAATTTTTGAACTCATTTTTTCAACTCCACTTATATGAGATAGAATGAATATATATGTGTGTGCAATTTACAAAACCTAGTTTATGTTCCAATTTTGCATAAACAAAAAATTAATATGTTCCATGGAATACTTAAGTTCTTGAGAATATAGTGATCATTCAACTCCACAAGTATATAACTTGATCATCCATTTTCATATCCTAACATGTCACATCCTAGAAAATTATTATTTTCATCCTAAGCATCCCCCCTTATCCTAATCATCTTTAATCACCAAGTATCCTAATAGCCCATTTAACCATGTAATCATCCCTTCCTAATCATTCATTATCATGTTCTAAAAATCACCATTCTAATCCTAATCATGTTCATAATCATCCTTAAATTATTTTCACCCTAATCATTCTAATTATCCACCTTATCTTAATCATACCCAAATAATTTAATCCATATCATGTCTCTAATCCATCCTATCTCATTCTAATCATGTCACATCTAATTCATCCATTTAATCACTATCATTATCATCCATAATAACCCTAACTATCACATAAAAAAGTTCCTTTGGAAAGAGAACATATAACGCACAAATAAAAAGTTACAATTAACAAGGAGAAAATTTAATATCCTCAAACAATTTTCTCTAAATGTGACAAGTCGACAGGTTACAACCTTATAGCTAAACAATGACAATATAACATCCTTAATAAATCTTTTCTAGAAGTAAAAAAAAACAATCTGGCAGCTAAACAATAACAATTTATACATGACACAATTTTACCCAGGTCCAAAAAACATTTGAGATATCTATGTTCATAAACTATTCAAAATCAAAATCTTAAGTCATCCTTGGCCAAGAGTTTTTGGACCCTAGCCTTTGATTTCTCCTGAGACTTGGAGCCCATAATGCCACATCCCCATTGTTGTCGGTACTCATCAAACTTATCATTGAAATTGGAATTTAGCAGGATTGTTGAAGCAATAAATGTGTGCATGCAATTAAGAGGACATGTGCTTTTGTGATGCATACTATTTATCTATTAATGCTGGTAGTTGAAAGAAATGGAAATTTTGAATGGTATACAATTGCATTTGTTCATTTTTGTAGGCCAATTTCAATGATAAGTTTGATGAGTACCAACGACAATGAGGAGGCGGCATTAAGAGCTCCAAGTCTCAAGCAAAATCAAAGGCCAAGGAGGCAGCACAAAGGATGACTTAGGATTTTGATTTTGAATAGTTTATGAACATCTATCTCAAATTTGTTTTGGAGGGGTAAAAAAGTTATGAATTTTAAGTTTACTTGTAGCTTTCCTTAATTTTCTTTATATTCATAAACTTTAATTTTTTCATTCAAATACCAATGCATCCACTAATAATTGGCTTTGATTTATGGTTAAAAGCTAATTACTTCATTCAAATACCAATGCATCCACTAATAATTGGATTTGATTTATGGTTAAAAGCTAATTAATGAAATGATGGACATCTATGTATCATCCACCAAAACCATGTTCTTCCCTTCCTTTTAATTTTTAGTTTTCTAGATTATTTCACATGATCTATCAGAACTCTAAATTAGCTTAATGAAATTGTGATATTTTTTATACAAGTATAATTTTTTTTGTTGATAAATTTAAATAATTTTATCTTATTTAGAAGATAAAAAATCCTAAATGAAATCTACTTTTGATCTAAGTTTCTAAAAAATGAGCCTTCCCCCTAATGTGAAATATGCCTAAGAATTTTCCTTTAGATTTAATGCATCTAAAATATCATTAATGTACTAACTATGTGAAAAGCCATTTTAAAATGACACATAAAAGAGTCATTTAATTATGTCTAGATGGTTGATTTGAGTAGCTTGATTATTACTAGTTACCTCTAAAATGTTATAAATATCTTGAGTATTTCCACTTTTCTAAGGAATGAATAAGATAATAGAATGTGCCTCAAGAACCCCAAAGCTTGAAAAAAATGTTCATTACATCGAAAGAAAATAGACATTTAAAAAAATAAAATTAGACCTATTATACAAAATTGGACTACTTTTATTTCAAACATGTTTATTCAATTTCAAGATGAAATATTTAGTAACCTTTGATTAGTATGAAGGAATGGTATAATATTAAAGGAGAAGTATACAAAAATCAAGTTGAATTTGGTTGGAGAGAGAAATAGAATAATGTATGATGAACAAAGGCAATCGATTAAAATTTGTGATTCTTCCAAATCATGGGGTTGTGATCCCTCCTTAGTGTTGACTCAATGTCATGTGAATTTGTTAAAAATTCCATCCCACAATGCAACTTTGGGATTGGATGCTCCTTCCCTTAAGAGGAAGTATAAGGATGAAGATAGATGAATCAATCCCTTTCTTAAAAAAAATGTTTTTCTTTTGGATCTTGTCATGTGTGTCTAGAATAATTTTTTTTCTTAAATGGCTAAAGTGTTAAAGTATGTTAATTTTGAAAGTAATTCAATTTTAGAGTGAAAATATAAATTATTGGATATTTACACATATGAGGTATTACTCTAGTAATTCAATAGTTCATCTTGTAAATTATTGTAAACTTATATTCATAACCTTTAAATATGAAAATTTAGAGCTAAGAATTCAGGAACTATCTATTTTCAATTGCATTTTTGTGTTTCACTTAAATATAGCATTAATCTCTTGTACATAAATTTGCATTCAATTTTTTCTATTTCTTGACCTATTTATTTAGACAAATTCAGTTCTATAAATAAAATTAATTGTACATGTCCATCTTTTTAAATTTATAAATAGAAACCATTAGATAGTCCAACATTTTGATTTCACGATGTAAATAGATGTACAACAAGTGCGAACAAACCATAATTTAAATTTAAATAAACTTGTACAAACTTGCTAAATAAATAAAACCATAATAATTTGCACGATGTAAATAGATGTAACAAGTGTTGTACAAAATATATATTTATAATATAATAATATATAGTGGTTCACCACTCTTGTTGAAAAAAAAATAAGTGTTTGAAAACCATAATAATGTGATAACAAACCTATTCAAACCATAAAAAATAAAAATGTACATGTGAATGTGATGTAAATCATAACAAGTGTATATACCATAAAACATAAATATATGTAATGTGATGTACATAAATCATAAAAAGTGTCTAGACAACATAATAATATGATCTCAAACCATAATACTATAAAACATCTCAAAGAGAGGGATGTCTACTGTGAATAGAATCATCAAATCTCTGGCCCGATCTCTCCCTCGATCCATGGACCGATCCCTCTCCTGATCCAAGATGTGTGGATCCATGTCCCGATCCAAGCTCTCTGGATCCATGTCCTGAGCCTCATCCCAAACCCTACATGTGTTCAAGTACACACATGAACTTAAATTTAATTTTGAATACATGTATATATATGTGTGTGTACATATATGTAAAATTATCTAAACTTGTACAGTGTAAAAAATTTCAATATGTTCAAACTTACAAATCGAGTAATTAAATTTTAAATAAAGTTATTTAAATTTACCTCAGCTATGTGTTGCATGGGATGGCCATCATGTGCCAAATTTCCAAAATGTGTGGATCCATGTCTTGATCCAAGCTCTCTGGATCTTTGCCCTAAGCCCTGCATGTGTTCAAGTACACACACATGAAATTTTAAAATTTGATTTAAATAATACATGTATATATATGTGTGTATGTGTTTGTACATATATGTAAAATTATCTAAACTTGTAAAATGTACAAGTTCAATGCACATTCAAACTTACATCAAGTAATTAAATTTTTAAAATTATTTAAATGTACCTCAGTTGTGTGCTGCATGGGATCCTCATCATGTGCCAAATTTCCAAACTCTAACAAATCACCATACTGCTTAAAAAATTTCAAGTACACAATTTCAATCAGGAGTTAAACAACTAGACTTTAAAATACATTAAACATGTATCGTACGTAATTTTTTAGAACACAATTATATATATATAAATTATTCAAGTACCTGTCATGCATGATTGATGGCTCTACCAATGTCACTAAGATCATGAGAATGCAAGGACATCACAGAGGGATTTGTAGCATGTACAATATTAGTACAAAAAAGAAGTTGAGTATATGTGCCATGGACAATATTAGGTGCTATAGTAACCTCAACATGACCTGTAACATCCTGACGACCTGGACAAGCTAAAGGATCGATAGAAACATGATACTCATGGGATCCTATAGGCTGCTCTAGAATATCCCCTAGAGTTTCCACCCCATGGCTCATATGTGTACTAGGATATCATTGTCTAATAATGCCCTGTACATGGTCAAGAGAGATCCCATGGTCCTCACTGATGACTTGATATGCTGCTAGTAAATCCAAAACTGAGACTCTACACACATTACGTAGATTTGTGTGGTTCATATGCTCGATATCTGAAGGAGTAGGTAGACTGACACAAATAAATGGATCATAAGATGCTGATGTACCCTCTATGGGAGGAAGGTTGATCCATGGGCATAATAAGTATCTACCAACTTGATCAGATGACATCTGATCAATCTGTGTTGTAATAGAGGCAATGTTATCAATAATCTAGGATCGAGTGGAGCATGTTGCTAACTCCTCTGTTGCTACCAATTCCACATGTTTTGGTAAAACCAAAAGGTTTGGGCCAACTAATTCCCTCTTGTCCACAAGCGGTGGCAAACCTGGACGTCTAAATTGTGGTTTGTTAGAAAAATGACCTTTACCTTGGCCAACATGCTTAGGATGAGATGTGTAGTCCACATCTATCTGTAAATGAAATTCTACATATAACTGTTTGACAAAATATTGTGGCAGCTCATCATTGTGAGGCCATCTATGACATGCTTCCAACCATCTAGGGCATATGAATGGCACAACAAGAGGATCTACACACCTCATAACCACATATCCTCTAATTCTATTTTGTCCTCTATAATGAGGGAACATGGTTAACACATTTTTGGTTGAAACTAATTTGGCAACTTCTCTATAGTTCATTGTGCCAATAGCACTCCTAGCAAGACACAAATAAAATTGCTCAATGTTGATCTCATCATAAGGGTTGAATGATCGAATTGTCTCAATCATTCAATGAATCTCGTCTCTAATAGTGACTAATCTATCTAGATTAGCCAAATAGGGGGAGTTGTGAATTATTTGCTCTAAACATTTTAGAGCATTGTTTAATCTAGCAATACTATCCTAATATAAATTTGATCTATTTTGAGCCTCTTGATTAGAATGAGGGGAATGGTGAGATCCCTCATCGACCATGCTATATATAGATGTATATGTAAATCTAGAGATCTGCATATCATTAAAACAAAATATACATTCAATGTTAAACTTGAGTTTAAATCAAATTTCAAAAATAAAACAAATATATAAATATAAATTACAATCTTTTCAAGTTTCAAAAGTAAAACATTTTAAACTTTAAATATATCTAATTTAAGATAGTTCAAGTTATATCTATCCTTATGTTCAATAGTTCACCAAGTCTACAACTTAGATAACATAAGAAAATTGACAACTCCAAAGAGACTTTCAATACATGTACATCATATGTGTGTGTGTGTGTGCACGCACATGTGCATGTGCATGTGTATATGTGTCTGTATTTATATATGCATTATAGATAGGTAATCAAAACATCAAACGTATGTTTGGAACACAAATGGAAATGATAATAGAAACCTAAGAAAAATGAAATTTTATAAAAAGTTGCAAAACTGGCTTTGAACCCTTTACAATGTGAGTTCAATAGGTTTTTATTGATTCCTAGCCAAAAAAATTAGTGGATTTTTTCATAAAGTGAATTATAATAATTTGATGTAAGTTTATAATTTCAAGGCTACAAAGGTCCCAAATTCATAATTTCAAGGTAACAAATTCAATGGTTCACATTAGTAAAATTGAGTTCTTGCATCTATCATCATCAACTCAACAAATCTATAATTATATGTCTCCACATGTAGGTTCTTGTATAATTAACCATTTAAGTTCTATGTGATCCCATTAAAGATCTTGGGAAAAAAATTAGACCATCAATTCATTAGATAAAAAACATAAAATTAACCATTAATTATGTTTGAATCTCACAATAGCAATCAAGTAAATTTTCAATGCATAATAATAGAAATCAAGTTTCAATTTCTTGTATAATTTAGTCTTGTCAAAGATTTCCTATATATAAATTATCATTTTATCTCTAAACATATTCTCACATTTTAGGTCCAAGTTCATAGTCCAATCTAAATTTAACATTCAAAGCTCGTGGTTTATAGAAAACCTCATTAAATTATAGACAAATTCATGCATTGTGGTTTCAATGCAAGAAACACAATTCTTATCATGTTTTGATTCATGATCAATTCTTTGTTCAAGCTAAGTTTCATAGTTCAATTCACAACTCAAAGCTAGTTCAATTCACAACTCAAAGCTCATAGTGCAAGATTACAATAATAAGCTCATTTTTAATTCAAACTTATCAAAATTCTCTTCCAAAAAATGGGACTAGAGTAAAAATTCCCTTAAAAATCTATCGCATATCTATATATACATGTGTATGTGTGTACATATACACGTATATATGTGTATGTACATGCACATATGTGTACATACATTCATATATATGTATATATATACATACATGTACACAATGTACATGACATATGTATATTGTATATATATGTATATACAAATTTATGTATGCATAAAGATATGTATGTACATGCACACGTACATATACATATACATATATTTATACATACATACACATGTATTCATATGTGCATGTACATGTATGTACAAATATGTACATACATACATACACACACACATATATGCATTATACATATATACACATACACATATATGCATGTACATACATACACACATACACACGTATGTATATATATGCATACATACATGCATACACACATACACACACATACACACATACACATATATGCATTATACATACACACATACATATATATGCATGTACATGTACATACACACATACACATACATACATATATGCATACACACATACACATGTATATAATACAAACATACATACATGTACACACACATATATGTACACACATACACACATGTACATGCATATATGTACATACATACACACATACACATATATGTACACACATGTACATACATATATGTATACATACATGTACGTGCATCGAGTGAACTAGAAATTTGGGGTTTTCAATTTTGGGTTTATAGATACAATGAAGAATACAAAAACCATGCATTAAATATTAGAGGCCAATAATTGAAAGATAGTTCTATATTGATAGGGATTCACAATAAAGATAGTTCTATATTGAGAGGGATTCATAATTAAGATAGTAGTCATAAAAATCTTGCATTTTATAAGGTTATTGCGACAGTCATGAGCATCAAATGACATAGTTAGAAGATGATCACTAATGCAAGGACATTACCTTGAAGGATACCATGATAAATGGATGATAGATAAATATGAGGAAGTGCCAGGTCAGTAATAGTTGCAAAAGACAATCTACAGGGCAGTGAGCTATTGGTGAGTAAAGAAAATGGTAAAATGCCCCTAACAATGTTGATTGTATAATATCCTATTTAATTTTTTTTTATAAATATAACAAAACCTAGCTCACAATCATAATAGTTTGCACAAAGAGAATACTGCCAGTATCAAATCCTAGCAGAATCTGTAGGGACTTGCACAATTAAACATAAATATGAAATCCTTGTTGCTTCTTGATGATTCGGAAATTACAGTCATGGTTTATTCTTAAATCAGATTTAATATTCAAAATTTAGTTCAGAAAAACTAATTTAATTCTTTGAAGCGACTGGTATTTCATCTCAAATCTGTAGTGATCTATCTCTTAGTGAAATGCCTTTGAGATGCTTCAAAATCTACTTGATATCTACCCTTAGATTGTCATAACCAGGTGCTAGTTGAAAGGATATTTCTTCTCAAATATGAATTGAGTAAACTGTTAAAAGACAAAGATGGAACATAAATAAGTTTAGAATCTATTTTAACTTGTATATGTATTTTTAATTGGTGATGAGTTTTTGTAGATATGTCTTTGCTGCAAATTCCATCATATGTATAAAATTTCTTTGTTCAATCTGGTTTTAGCTCATTTCCTCGTTCTTTTGATTGCCCCCAATTTGTTTTGGGTTTGTTGAAAATGTGATCACTATGTTTGTTGTGCCCAATACCTGTATGACATATATGGAGTGTTTTAAGTAGCAAGGTCCACTTATAGCTGCACTTGGGCTGAGATGAGTGTACTTTAGTAACAAAGGAACTTTGAATTAAGGGCCTAAAGGATGAATAACCATCTTGTTGAGCTGCTAACATAGGCACTAGGTGCTTGGGGCTGTTTTGATAGGGTTGTTAGCTTTTGAAAGCAGCAAAATTCCTTTTACAATCACCTCTACATGTAATATTATTGTATGAAGGATGGCAGTATATCTACTAATTTCATATATATACGGTATACCAATAGGGTTGTTTCTAATTTAAAGATTGGGGTTTGTTGCTCTTATCATTGATCAAGAAAGGGGGTAGAAGTAAGGCTAACAAATACTACACTGATGTTAGTTTTGTAGTGTTAGGGTTTATTTGATTGATCATAGCCATCACTTCCTTAGCTTTCAGTGTTAAGAATGTATTGAGGGAAGCCAAATAATTGGTCACCTAGGGGTGATCTTAGGGAGAAGGATTCTACTTAAAGTTAAGTTTCCAATCCCAACATTCTTAGCCCACAACTTGTGCTCATGACTTTAAAATATTCCTCTGTTTATAAGGAAGCTTTTTTCAAACTACATAGGACCAACGAACAATCATTCATAATGGCATCAGGAAGAATCTATCGCTACATTTTTTAGTCTTCTCATTCAAATTGACTATAGAAAGGTATTCTTAGTCTACTGGTTTTGAAGGGTGAAGGATGAATGAGTCATTGATCATCGGTCAATGCATGTTGATAAATCTTGTAATGTCATATTTATTGTTGAACATTTCATCATCGTTATGCATTGTGACATAAACCTTCTTCTAGTTTGCTTAAGTTATTTGCTAAGTAGCTGATTTGGGTTTAGTATGTGGATTTGGCAAATAAATATTTTGGGGTTGGGTTTGTTTGTACCAAAAAGCATACAAAATCATATCTGCAGCCTTAAAACAAGGAGTAATTTTAGAATACATATCATTGATAAGTGACAATTTTCAAATTTTTTGAGAAGGATTGAGCAATGGCCCTATATTATGTTCATTGTATATGAAATTCACTATATATGAACAATCTACATATTATGGGTTGGATTTTGAGATTTTTTTTCATTTTTTAACAAATGCAAACCTTTAACATAAAAAACTAAACTAAAAACCCTAAATTTGCTAAATTCCATTATAAACAAAATTGAAAACCCCAAATTCCCAGTTCACAATTAAAATACTTCCAGATCATACATTTCTTTCCAAGAAATCACTACAATGAACACCGACCAAGATTTCAACAACCAATACCTAACACAGGCCATTCGATCAGAAATTTTGTAAAAAAATTCACAAACAACAAACACCAATGCCCCGCCATACACAAAAAAATACAAAGAGCAGAACCTGGGAGGCTGCGTTGAGATATTGGAGGTGTTGGAGGTCTCGTTCACATTTATAATGAGCCTTCCCTGTGTTCGGTCGAGCTACTTCGCACATAAAACCTTTCGCTCGAGCATGCAAAAATGAACGGGCCTATTTTATTTTTGCTTTTATTTTCCATACTTTCGGCTGAAAGATTTTCAATCAATTCCATTTCAGTCGAAACCCTTCTGTCTGGAAGGGGGCTGCCACGTCGGTGCCAAATCATCACCACGTGGTTTTGGTCGAAAGTTTGACTGAAAATCTTCCGTCCGGAAATTACTCGCTCATAACCATTTGTTTAGCCAAAAGTGTGACACACTATTGTGCTTTTACCCTATTGTATTATAAGGAATAACAATAAACCTTGGAATAAACTATACCCATTGAATAAAATACTCCTATTTGTCTGTCACTAAGATCCTATATGTTGGTTTGACAATAGAAGGGCTTTCTATCTTCAAATAGTAGATGAAAAAACATGTAAAGAGTTTGAATATGTTTCTTTAGTAGCCCCTAATGATATTACACACATCTATACATAGAGGTAAAGGTAATAAGAATAAAACGATTAGAAAAGGAAGATTGATTTTGTGTGTTTCAAATTTGTTGGTGAGATGGGAAGTTAAACATAAAGAAGATGGGCGCCTTTATCTAGCAGAGGCATTAGAGTCTCAATTTTTATGATATAAAGGAGAATACCAAATGAAACCTACCCTATGATCCTTGGAAAATGATAATAATAAGAAATATGCCTCTCAAGTCCATACATAAGATAGGATCTATGCATGTAAATAAGCAAGTAGATGGAATTGTAGAACATCAAATTGAGAATAACTTTGTTATCCATTCAAAAAAATATACATTTCTTGTGTTATTTTAATAAGATGCTCTACAAAATCTTTACAAGAAGTTTTATTTCCTTCAAGTTGACAAACAAGTCAAAATAATACTCAAATCAACATATGTGATTAAGAAGATTATTAATATTAACATAAATACATATGATACTCAAGGAGAAATTTAAAAGATGATGAATCTACACATTTAAAACCTTCCTTTTATATTTATAACATTATATTACAATCTTTGGGAGAAAACTAAAAAATGACAATATTGAAAACACTCTAAACCTATAGCTAGAAAGAAACCCTAGTGGCAAGTGCAACCACTTCTTTTTTTGTTTCAACTTTGTAACCAATTTTCCATATTTTTTAATTTCTTTAAAAATAAAGTATATGTGTCTTTCCACATTACCTCAAGATCTTGGAAGAAGAACTAGGGTCATCTATAAGTGCATAGGCCGCTAATGCCTAATTGCATCATCTCCACATGGCCATATAGTACAAGCCATACCTTTTACATCAACAAACATACTTTTGTGTACATAGATCATGTATTTGAGGGTCCCACAAGTATCAATAATAATTTTAAGTCCCTTCCCATCTAATTACATCCATTCTTAGACCATCAATGATGTTCTAGATAGTGTAGGGAAGTAGATAACCTTTTCCTTAGCCACCTATGGCAATTTGGTGAAGAATTAGATATTATGATTTTGACATTCAAGATAATGGAAAACCCACAAAATTTACAAGATAAATAACATGAAATAGGTAGGAGGGCCCTTAAGAACTAGAACTCAATTATTGAATTAATGGAAGCATGGTCACCCTAATCTTCTATTGTTTAATTTACAAGAAAACATACACCTTTGAGATGGAAAACGGTGATTTAGGTGGTAAAATCATTTAGGAGTAGTTTCAAGCTAAAATCTACCATTAATGGAATTCTGGGAGGATTTGATGAGTGATTGATCTCAATAGGAGGAAATGTAGAAGTTTAATGCAAATCAGGAGGTTAGAACAAGATATTAAGGGTTTCAGTGTGAGACTAGGCATTACAATGAAAGTCCATGAAAAATATATGTAAGGGTGAAATGAGCAAAGGAAAAAGTATGGAGAAATATGAGAAAAATACGTGGGATTGGACATCAAGAAAAGATGTTTGATTAAAAAGATAAATGTTTGGAGGTAAGCTTGAACTCCACATAAGAAGAAATGAGCAAAAAAAGGGAACTTTTATGGGGAGATAGACATCAATAGGGAACATTGTAATGAAAGTACAAAATTCCATGAAAACTTTGTATAAAAGTTTGGAGGGAATGTAGGAAAATGTGAAAGATTAGGAGGTGCTAAGTTTAATTATAGAATTGGAGGTGGGAACTAGGCATGGGGATGAAAGTATAGAAGTCCAATGATAATCCACAAATGGATGGAAGGGAAGTGGAAATCAAGTGGAAACAACAAATGGAAGTGAAAAATATGGAGGGAAAATGGAAGAAGTCCAAATAAACTATGAAGTTTACAAAGGTGATGGAATGGAAGATTATCAGGATGTGAGAAATGATGAAAGATTAGGAGGTCAAGATAAATAAATTAAAGTTTGGATGTTTGTTGAATCTCCTCAAATAGGAAGAAGAAAAGGAAAATTAAGGAAAGAGGACCCCAATAGACCTTGTCGAGATTCTATCCAGGACTAGAGGTTAGGCCAAGAGGTGGGGTGATAATACACTAAAAGTCTATTTCTCCTCCAAAACACTTTTGAAATTATAAATTTCTTCAATTTATACTTCTGACATTTTATATGAATATGTGGGATGAAAGGAATAATAATGCAAATTTGACCAAGGGAGAACCATCTGAATATTTCTCAAACTTGTTATATATGGTGGAACGATAAGGAAAAATATATAAGAGGGCAGAGACTCGAGCAATTTTTTGTACTATTAAATTAAGTTCCAACACATGCACTAGTTGGGTGTGTGTGTATCTTTTAAGAACATTGATAATTTATATATCTATGGGATACAAACCAAAGGGGATAAAGGATGGGATTAGGATAATTACACTTCCATGACCAACAAGGATCACAATTATGCAAGGACAAGACACACACACACAAAACACAACATAAATAAGGCATAATATAAACACAGAGGAAAGAAAAATACATACACAGGATCAAGGAGAGCCTTACAAAACCAAGAGAATTATTGATTGAGATGTTGAGTATGAACTAGTAGATTCATGAAATGTCCATCCAGACTCTTGAGGTAGAAAGTGCCTTGACCATATTTATCTACAACTTCATAAGGTCCAACCTATAAGGCTTCAAAATTTCCATGTTTTTCCTTACCTTTAAAACTTGTGTTCCACATGAGGACAATGACCCTAACCTAGAAGTCTCTTAGAACTACCCGTTTACTAAAAAAATGCTTCATCTTTTGTTATCACAATAAAATCCTCTCATGTGTAGATCTTTTGGATTTTTTAATATTAGTTTTTTCATGCAATCTCAAGGAAATGACATTATTTCCCTCTCCTTCATTTTTTTGTAACAACTTGTACATAGGTGACTCAATATTGATTGGAATTTTGAATTCTATTCGAAAAACCAATTCAAATGGGCTCCTAGAAATGACCTTATATGTTATCTTATTTTCCCAAATAAAAGATTTAAACTTTGTTGAAAAAAGGTTGTCATTTATGTCAAAGGTGTGTATTATTGTCAAAGGGGATATGGTTAGAGGTGGCACTATATTTTCAAGGGTTGTACTATCATACCTATTTGTGTTGGTAATTGTACTATCATATCATTTTGATTTGTAGAAGTATACATTGCTATCTATATTGATAAAATAAGTTGAGTATTTGTGTTTCAAAAGTATGTATCAGGAGATATGTGTGGTTGTTATATGCTTGTAATATCATGAATGTATCTATTCACTGCAATAAAAGTAATTGAGAAGTATGTACTCAAATGTTTCAATTTAGTTTCTCAAGGTAGAGATATTTCTCTAGAAATACAATTATGTTTAGTATTTACTCTAGAAGGTGTTTTTGGTTTTGATATTTGAGAGGAGAGTATGTCTACATGTGTTCTATCATATATTAGTGTTTCTAAAAGTTGTGTTCATCATGCAAAAGGTTTGAAGTGATAGAAGGCTCTCTATGCTTTTCCATCAACTAGTTGGTGTTCAAGATTTGTGTAGTAATGGCTAGTAGCATGCAACATTCAAATTTAGTGTGAGGAGTCAAGATAGGACCTAGTTAAGGTCCTTATGGAAGTACACAACATCAAGTTCTTTTGGTGGCAAAAAATTAGCTTTAGGACCGACCTATTAAAAGTTTCATGAAATTTGAATTTAGGTCCACCTTATGTCATCTTGGTTATTTGCGGACCCCTGGATGACATGGAGCAATGTTTTATATAATGTCTTGTATATAATCATACATTGAAGAGAAGGTGGTGAATGAATATAGAAGGAGACGATTGTGTGAGCTAGTGTTATTCAATGTGAAGCATCTTAATCATTGTGTTTCATTATCAAAAGATCTTATAAAGTGTAACAAAGTGTTTGAATCGAGTTCGGATTGTTTGTAAGTTATCTAATTAGCGTTGAAGGTTTGCAAGCTTTATCATTATATTTTTGTAGGACTGGTGTTCTACTTGTAGAGCTAGTACTTAGTTCATTATATTGGGGATTGGTGTCTCCAGTAGGTTGGTGGGTTTACAAATACAATTAGGGATTGATGTCTTTGATACGTTGGTGCCTACCTCATAGTAAAATTCATTTGTTTTTTGAGGTTGGATTTGGATAGTAGTTCCAAGTAGCTATTCTCATCGTGGTTTTTCCCATCTTGGGTTTCCATGTATCTCTGGTGTTCTCTTGTGTGGATGTGTGTGTTCATGATAAGTGATTGATTAGTAGTAGTGAAGATTCAAGTTTCACGTTCAGATATTTATGTTGAAGTTAAGAGTTTTAAAGTAATTAAATTAATTAAATCTACTAATTCAACCCCTCTTAGTAGATTATATGCCCTTCAATTGGTATCAAAGCTAAGTTCCTTTGAAGAAGCCTAATAGCTTAAGGTAGATTTGAGATGGCACACTTAATGGATCCAAAAAGATTGTCTACAAATAAGGCACCACTCTTTGATGAATCCAATTATGCATTTTGGAAAGTTAGGATGGAAGCATACTTGATGGCCCTAGGTCTTGAGATTTGGATGTCAGTTATCAAAGGATATGAGATTCCTAAAAATCCTCGAAGGGATCAAACTAGAAAGAAGGTTTTTGAAAATAATGCCAAGGCTAGGAATGTTATTTTGTGTGGTTTGTCTAATTCTGAATTTGTGACAATTATGCATTGCAAGATAACAAAGGAAGAATGGGAATAATTGCACACCATCTATGGAGATGATAACAAAATGAAAGAAGTAAATATCCAAACTCATAGAACTTAGTTTGAAAGTAAAAATGAAGGAGGAAGAAATCATTGCCACATTCTTTCTTTGAGTTGATGAAGTTTTCAACTCTATCAAAGGTCTTGGTGAGGAATCAAAATAAATCATGGTTGTGAAAAAGGTACTCAGATCTCTTCTTAGAAGGTTTGATTCAAAGTTTCTACTATTGAAGAAGATAAATATCTAAATGCTTTTAAAATGGTTAAACTACATGGAATCCTAACTGCCTATGAAAGGAGGTTTGATAGTGAAAACTCAATAAGGAAAGAGGCTACATTTAGAGAATCCAAGAAGCAAGTTGATCTAAATTTTGATATTGGATTAGATTTGGAGGAGGAATTTTTTTTTTAGAAAGTTGCAAAGAGGCTCTGGTAAGTATAAAGGCAAGTTACCCTTCAAATGTTTTAATTAGGGTGAAGTAGGAAATTTTATGGCTAAGTGTCCTTATAAGGACTCTAACAATGTTGAGAATTTTTTTGGAAAGAAATCATTTCAGAAAGGGAATAAAGGTTAGAGGAAACAAAAGAATTTCTTCATTAATGAGGAAGGCTACTCTACTGATGATGAAGATGAAGATATATTTAGAGATGAAAAATAGAGAGTTGTATTCATGGCCATGGAATCTACTAAAGAAGATGTAGAGATGAATTCTAGAAATGAATACGAAGAAGTAGATCTTGTGGAAGAATTACTTTGTGCTAGAAAAAAGATTAAAAGTTTGAAGAAAATAATTGTTGAAGAAGTAAAGGCTAAAGATAGTTTATCTTAGAAGCTTGAGAATGTAGAAAAGATGATCATTGATTTGAAGGTTCAAGTAGAAGAAGCAAAGAGGATTGAAGAAGTTTTGACTGAAAGGATACTATCAAAAGACAAGGACTGTGAGTAGCTTGAAGCAGAAATTGTGACTGAGAAAAGATCTCAACAAAGTAAACCATCAAATGCAATTGAAATTTGGGAAGAGTACTGAAACTCTGGATCAAATAATGGGATGTCAAAGATCTTCACATGTCAAAAACGGTATTGGCTTTGATGATCATAACGACAAAGTGATAAAACAACCAGTGAAGTCTTCTAAAGGGAGTCCAAAAGAGACTGGATCTAGAAGTTTAAAGTCTAAAAGAGTTACCACAAGTGATGAAAGTAAGGCACAAAATGATGGCTTCATCCAAGTGCAAAAAAGAACAAAATATCTAAAAGACAAAGATACAATACCAAGTTCAATTATTCCTTTTTTGGTTATTGTTTTAATTAAAATAATTTTGGTCATAATGTCATGGATTCTAAAAAGTATCCTATAAGAAGAAATAACTTTGTTAGTAGTAATACATTTACACCTCTGTACAATTTTAATATTGTTTGCTACAAATACAAAACCTTTAGACATATTGCTAGAAATTGTAGAAACAATTTTGTGAGTTCTCCTATACCAAAAACAAGAAGAATTAAGTCAGAATGTTAGAGTTTTGAATCAAATAAAGTATGGAAGAAGAAACTGGAAGAGAAGACGTCAGAGAAGTCCATGATTTCTCAAACTACTCTACATGCTCAAAAGGAGAAAAATATGTGGATTATAGATAGTGGATGTTCAAGCCACATGATTGGAGACAAAAGTAAGTTCATGAATTTTAAAAAATTTGGTGGAGGTTTTGTTACTCTTGGAAATAAATCTGTTGCCAAGATTACTAGTAAGGGTACTTTGAGTCTTGATGGTGGTAGGACAAAAATGTATGATGTTTTGTATGTTGAAGGACTAAAGCATAATATTTTGAGTGTTAGTAAAATGTGTGACAAGGGTTACCAACTTTCATCTAGTGCTAAAGGTTGTAGGATATGGAAGTTTGGTACCAAAGATATGATTGCAGAAGGAAGCAAGACAAATAGTGATATATATCATCTCAATGAGTTGAATGGACAAAATTGCCTTACTATACAAAGAGAAGAAAGTTGGCTCTAGCACAAAAGATTGGGATACATCAAAATTGATGACTTGTGAAGATTAGCTCAAAAGGAATGGTTTGGGACATGCCAAATATTAAGAAACCTCAATCTACAAGTTGCAAACCATGTCATGAGGGAAAACAGATAAAGTGGATAGATTCCCTACAAAGGAATATTCTACATCAAAACCATTGGATTTGATCCATATAGAAATCTATGTAGACCAATGAGGACAAAGAGTCTACAAGGTGACAGGTATTTCATGATGCTTATTGATGACTACACTAGAATGACTTGGATTACTTTTTTAAAGGAGAAACCAAAAGAATTTGAGAAGTTCAAAGCATTCAAAGTATTAGTTGAGAATCAAATTGGAAGGACAATCAAGGTCCTGAGATCCGATAGAGGTGGAGAATTCACTTCTGATCGATATGATGTATTCTATGAAGAACATGGGATCCAGAGGCAATATTTTGCTCCTCAAACTTCACAACAAAATGGAATTGCAGAGAGGAAGAACCAAACTATATAGGAAATGGTAAGAAAAATGTTGAGTCGAGAAAATATATTGGATATGTGCTGGAGAGAAGAAGTTTAGACTACATTGTATATTCTGAATAGGGCACAAATTACACCTAATTCTGATAAAACACCATCTGAGTGATGGAGAGGAAGACTGACTTTAGTTAGACATCTCAAGATATTTAGAAGAAAATGCTACATCAAAAGGGATGAAAAACACTTGGGTAGGTTTGATTCTAGATCTGATGAAGGTATTTTCCTTGGGTACTCTATGACCAACAAAGCTTATATGTGTCACAACAAGAGGCTGCAGAAGATTGTGGAAAGTGCACATGTGAGAATTGATGAGACAATTCAATCTACCAATGTTTCGAAAGTGGGAGATGATAAAGATCCAATCTATAGAAATGATGAAGACTCAAGTTGATTTTGAGAACAATGTTAAGGCTCCAACAAGGTATGTTTAGAAAAAAGTCATTCTAAAGATCAGATTATAGGAGATAAGAATAGTGGAGTTAAGACTCAGAGAAGAATTGAGAGAGCAAATGAACAAGTACATTTTTCCCTATTATCAAAGATTGTACCTACTTCTTATAAAGAGGTGAGCAAAGAGAAAGGATGGGTAGATAATATGGAGGAAGAGTTATCTCAGATAAAAAAATGAAACCTAGGAACTGATTCCTAGACCTAAAGGAAAGAATTCCATTGGTACTAAGTGGGTCTTTAGAAAGAAATTGAATGAAGATAGAGAAGTGATCCGAAGCAAAGCTAGACTTGTGTGTAAGGGATATGCTCAGGTGGAAGGAATTGACTTTGAGGAGACATTTGATCTAGTAGCAATATTGGAAGCTATCATAATGTTTTTGGCTCTTTCAACATTTAAGAATTTCAAAGTATATTAGATGGATGTGAAGTCTACGTTTTTGAATGGATAGTTAGAAGAGGAAGTTTATATTGAGCAACAATAAGGCTTTCAATACTCAGATAATTTGGATTTTGTATGTAGATTGAAAAGGCTCTTTATGGTCTTAAAAAAGCTCCTAGAGCTTGGTATTCCAAGCTAGACAAGTATTTGTAGCAGTAGGGGTTCCAGAGAGGTAGTGCAGATAGTAATTTATACATAAAAATAAAAGGAGATAAGTTGTTGATTATTGTTGTCAGTGTTGATGACATTATCTTTGGAGGAAATAGTGATGACATGTGCAAGGATTTCCAAAATGCCATACAAGGTGAGTTTGAATTGTCAATGCTTGGTGAATTGTCTTTCTTCCTTGCTTTACAAATTTCCCAATTAGACAAAGGCATATTCATTTATCAGAACAAGTATATAAAAGAAATGTTGAGTAAGTTCAAGATGGAAGAATACAAACTTGTAGGTACACCTATGGTTAGCAGATGTAAGCTTAGTAAGGATGATGAATATTCTCTGACATAATAGACCTTGTATAGATCCATGATTGGCAATCTATTGTATGTGACTGCATTTAGACCAAATATAATGTAGGCAGTTGGAATGGTGTCCAAATTTTAGGTAGGACCTAAAGAAACTCATGTCAAAGTTGTGATAAGAATATTTAGGTATTTGAAGACTACAATGGATTTTGGTTTATGGTATTCTAAGAGTGAAAACTTCACTCTAACTACATATATAGATGCATATTGGGTAGGAAGCATAGATGATCAAAGGATCACAAGTGGTGGATCTTTCTTTCTTTATGATAGTCTAGTATCATGGTTGAACAAAAAGAATGATTTAGTTTCTTTATCTACTACAAAAGAATAATACATTGTAGCAACATCATGTTGCACTTAGGTTCTATGGACGAATTTTTTTTAAAAGGAGATGAAGATTGATTGTAATTAACCTATTTTCATTCTTTGTGATAATACTAGTGCTATTAACATCTCAAAGAATCTAGTAATGCATTCAAGGAAAAATCATATTGCAATCAAGTATCATTTTTTTGAGGGAGAAGGTTCCAAAAAACCACTCTAGGGAAAAAGGAGCAGATATTTTCACTAAACCACTTCTTAAGGAGACTTTTGAGTTTCTCCAGAAGAAGTTGGGAGTTGTTACTCCCTCCTCTTAAATCAAGAGGAAGTAAAAGTTGAGGGGGGGCTTGGTCTCCCTACCACAAGAAGGCTTGGTGGTCTTGCAGAATGTTTTTTAGGAGTATGGTATGGACTTAGGGGGAGTCCATCTGGGAAACAAAGTTTTCAAATTGTGCAGAGTGTTGAAAATGCAAAGGGGGAGTATTGACCTTTTCCATTGATATCAAAGGGGGAGAAGTGGTACTAAAAATGATATATCCTCTAAGGAAAGAAATGGAAACTTGGTGGGGAGAAGACATAGATTTATCTTCATGTGTGTGGCCAATATTTTATTGTTTTCCATTAATGGCAAAGGGGGATATTGTTGAAAAAAGGATGTAATTGATGTCAAAGGTGTGTATGGTTGTCAAAGGGGATATGGTCAGAGGTGGCACTATATTTTTAGTGGTTGTACTATCATACCTATATGTGTTGTATTGTCATATCATTTTGAGTTGCAAAAGTATACATTACTAACTATATTGATAAAAGAAGTTGAGGAGTATCTGTGTTTCGAAATTATGTATTAGGAGATGCGTGTGATTGTTGTATCCTTGCAATATCATGTGCATGCATCTATTCACTACGATAGAAGTAATCCAAAAGTCTATACCAGAATGTTTCAATTTAGTTTCTTAGGGCAGAGAGATTTCTCTAGCAATACAATTATGTTCAGTATTTCCTCCAGAAGGTGTTTTTGGCTCTACAGTTTGAGAGGAGAGTATGTATATATGTGTTATATCATATTTAGTGTTTTCAAAAGTTACTTTCAACATGAAAAATGTTTGAAGTGATAGAAGGTTCTCTATGCTTGTCTATCAACCAGTTGGTGTTCGATAATTGTGCAGTAACAACGAGTAGCATGTGACATTAAAAGTTAGCATGAGGAGTCAAGATAGGAATTGGTTGGTACTTGTGGAAGTGCACAACAACATCAAGTTCTTTTTATAGTTCAACAAATTAGTTTTAGGACTGACCTATTACACGTTTCATGAAATTTGAATCTAGGTCCACCTTATGTCATCCTAGTTATTTGCGAACCCCTGACCGACATGGAGCAATGTTTTATGTAATTACTTGTATATAATAATACATTTGTACTGTTACCAAATTTCACTAACAACTCAATCAGGTAGAGCTCTTTGATTTAAAACTAAAGAGAGGTACATTTTTACTTCTGCTATATTGCTTTCCAAGTGCATAAACAAATCAGAAAGATTACATTATTAAATTGTAGATTGCATTCATACAGATGCAAGTAACATAGGAAAGATTGCAAATATTTTCATGAAAAGTAATCTTTATTAACAATGTAAATGTGTAAGGTCTCACATAAGCCGTGAGACTAATTGTTTTAAAACAGAAGAAAAACCACATTATACATTTATAGATATTATTGAAAAGGAATGAACATAAAAGGAAGAAAGACCAGTCATTGCCTGAATGATTGGTTCTGTTTGAGTAGCTCTGCATCATTCTTTGTCTTTCACTTGTCTTGCATCTAGTTGTCGCTTCCTCGCCGCTCCTAATTGCCTGCATCTGAGAGGGAAATCTAAGTTAGAGCAATGAAAGGTCTTTGATCCTGATATGCACATACCACTATAAACATACAATGTGATCCTCAAATATAGTGAAATAGTTAGTATCATTAGAATGATCAAGAAACATAGGAAAATTAAGCATATCTGCCATATGCATATGTTTTTCTAACTTGTTTGCTTCATGTGTAGATATAGGAAAAGTAATGTTGTTGTTTTAATTCATTTAGTATCAGCATGTGGGTTAAAATGTGGCTCCCACAAGGGTTGAGACCAACATGTTGTCCTCTTAGTTACAAGAGAGAAGTAAAGTTGTGTTTGCATCATTGTACATCAAGGGGGTCTCCATGCTTGTAGTCCTATAGAGTAGGTATGTATCATTCATAACAGTGAGTTAATTGGTTCACTGTCACAAATAACAAATATCTATTCAATAGGGTTACAATGAAGAGAATAAGTAAGAGGGGTACTTGAAACAGTGAAATGACCCTATGCTTCAAAGATTAACACTGTTAAAAGAAAACTACAACACTAACAATGGTTCTAGTGTACAAGGAAGTGAAGGCATGATGTTGGATATTTTAGAAGGCATGAGGCATCAAGGGGCAGTGGGAATGCCATGGTGGATAGCAGCAAAAAAGAGATTAATGACTGACAATAAGGGAGGAGTAGCCATCAGAAAGAAAAAAAAATCTTATCAAGGAGAAAAGCATGATCATGAATGTTGTGGTGTTCAAGGAAGCATTTTTATAGTCCTATGGGGATCTATTAAAGGATAGTCACAAAAGTTTAAGGGTAAGATGATGATAGTAGGCAGAGTGAGTAAGTAATGTGAGTGGACAGGCACCAAATAGGAAGGAAAAGCAAGGCATAAATGTTCACAACTGTCATGGAGTCCTTTTCTGATGTCAATGCAAATAACAGTGGCCATCATGGATGCATTAATTCTTCAGAGAAATGACAAAGATAAACAATCACTAATTAATTTCATGTAGTCACAATGATATTAAATTCATGCTATTACAGTACAGTCATTATGAAGATACAATGGTAGCCTTTCTAGCAAAATATTTATGCTTATGTCAAGAATATAAATGAAATCAAGGCACAGTTGGAAAATTTATGTTGGCAAGTAAAGCATAGATTTTGGTAATCCTGAAAATCTACGAGAGACTAATGGTTCTAAGAAAATTGTTATGAAGAGATTCAGATGGAAATCCAAAAGAGATAAAAAGCAGTGATCATGGACCAATGGAAGATCCAAGGTCAAAATAATGAATGACAAGATCAAAGACATAGAGTTTCCAGTAGTCATATAAACATAATGAGTTGTCATATAAATGTGGACCAAACATAGAAAAGACCTGAATTGTGTAGATCAACTGAGTCCTATTTGATGGTTCTAGCTTTGATCTTGGAAAATCTTGTCTCTTGTTCTACTCATGGTAAAATCTTAGAATGGAAATCTTTGTCTCATATACTAGCAACATAAAGAATACATCAGATATGGGCAACAAACCTAATGAATCATATCATAACAAGACTATGATGATAATGAGGCAATAAGAAGACAATCCACTAATAAGTGCATTGAGGGCAGATGACCAAGACTATAAGCAAAATATGCTATTATAACCTGATAATAGTGTTATGGGGGCCTTGCTTTGTGGCTACAAAATTCACTTAAATATCAGACTAGCAGAACATGTTTCTAGACAACTTTTGAGCTAGATATTACAAATAAAAGGAAATTATTTTCACTTGATAATCTTTATGCTCACATAGTCATTTGAAGTATTTTGTGGCTTGTACCATTTTGATGCAATAGAATGCCTTGAAGAACTTTGCATTTTTATACCAATATGCACTATTATTGTCTCAGTAAATAGGTGGCAATAAAGATAGTTCATCATTCTATTGATAGGGTCAGGTTTGTAGAAAGTAGTGCATGATTTAATTGACATACACATCATTGCATGTTAGTTTTTGAAGCTACAGAGATGGGCAGTTTGGCACAAAAGTGATAGTCAACAAGGTACAGTCATAATAACCGAGGGATAGTCATATGGGAAAAAAGAGTAGTGTTCATGAAGGAATGGAAAATATGTGAAGAGTCTTTCAAATTATACTCGTGCTGTGCAATGGCATTGAATCATTTTGCAAAACCATATTTCTTTCGCAGGGTAGTATTTTCTTGTGGAACAGTTGACTGCAATAGCTCTTGTTTCAGCTGTCACTTTCTCATGAAATCTCATTCATATTATAACCTTGAACAATCTTACCATAGCAAAGGGGATTATATCAATGTTGGTTGCTATTTTATGGCATTATAAAGAACCAAAAATCAACAAGGAATGTATGGCCACGGCCAAAATCACCATTTCTATTCATAAAATGCATGAAACCTTCAAGAAAAAATACATAAAGTTACCTCAAGCATTTTCATGTGATAATTTTTCTAGGAAATGAGGGAGAAATGCCACTGTCTACTCAGAAATCCGCCATGAAAGCACAGTAACAACTTCATGAAAACCCTTGGCAGCACCCTCAATGGATAGAGAAATTTGAAAAATGAAAAATGAGATGCATTGTTTTGGTTTGTGGTTTTGAGTTAGGGTTTTGAAACCCTAGCTTATGTCGAGCAAAAGCTTAAGACATTTTTTGCCTAAGTTTTATTTAAAACTTTATTCACATTTACTAAAAACCATGGCCCCTTTATGCTACAACACTTTCATGCCTTAGGGGATTGTATAATTTTTAGGGTATTTCCCTTATATGTGCTATGCCATAAGTCTTTATGAATTTTCAAAAATTTGTATTGACTTTCTTTTTATGACCTAATCATGAGCTTTTAAAATAAAATTGCATTCTTTCAAATGTAAAACATCCACTTTAGTGATGTTTATAAATCACTTAAATTGTGAATGTTCTTTACTTGTAAAATTAAAAATTGGAGCTGCTCATGTATATGGTTAAGGAGAGAAGATAAGTTTTGATTTATGACTTGAGGGCATATAGGGGCCGGTTGATGCAGTTTGAGAGCAAGTGCCAAGGATATAGGGAGCTGTTTTGACTCATTTATGAGCATTGGAGAGTATCTTGGAGCCTTTTTGGATGCCTTTATGGTAGACTTAGTCATGCCTTGACTTTTTCTACATTATGGAAGCCTTTTGGAGTAGATTGACATGCTATATTTTAGGATTTATTGTTGTATCCGACCTAAGTGCTTCTAGAGCCATTTTTGGTGGAAGATGGAGTTGGATGCATATATTGCTTTTGTAACTCATTTTTGAGTTAGTTCTAGCTTGTTGCCTTTCCTACTTAGTGAATTTTGGAGTCCTTTGTCATTTTTTTGGCAAGATTTTGTAACTCATTTTGGCAATGAATTCATAAAAGACCTTGGATATCAGTACTTGAAATTTTTTGCCTTACTATTCTTGCAGTGTAGTGTATTATCAAGTGGTTGATCAAATTACATGTGAGGCATTTTCACTTCCTTGTAATTTTGTCTCATATTATTATGCCTTTTCTACAAAAGTATGTATATGTAGGTTGAAAATTATGTTTTTTAAGTTGCACATAGCTTTTAAATTGTGAAGGTGTCATTTCCTTTTTGAAAGTTAAGTGCATTCAAGCCTTTTTTAAAATTATTTATGCATAAGCCCACATAAATAAAGTTGTGCAAGTTTTGTTTTCAGTCATTGAAAATGAGTGTCTATTCTCTAAATTTTTAGGTCCTTACAGTTTGGTGTATCACCGTAGGATTAGTTTTTATTTTAAGCATTATTTCTCCCCTTTTCCTCTGCAAGATCAGTAGAGTAGTTCTAGGTGACACCATAGGAAGATGACCTTCTCCGAAGGTTGACCTCTTTTTACAAGTTACCCACAACTTTAGAGGTCTTCCCATGTTTCACTGGATTGTCGAATTTCATATTCAACAGGGTGCAAATCCAGTAGATAACATGTACAAATGTATAATGTGAGGTACAAATTGAAGAGAAGGTGGTGAGTGAATATACAAGGAGACGATTGTGTGAGCTAGTGTTATTCAATGTGAAGAATCTCAATCACTATAGACTATTATCAAAAGATCTTATGAAGTGTAGCAAAGTGTCTGAATCAAGTTTAGATTGTTTGTAAGCTATGTAATTAGCATTGAAAGTCCATAAGATTTATCATTATATTTCTATAGGATTGGTGTTCTACTTGTAGAGCTAGTGCTCAGTTTATTATATTGGGGATTGGTGTCTCCAATAGGTTGGTGCCTACACATATAATTGGGGATCAATGTCTCTGGTAGGTTGGTGCCTACCTCATATTGTAAAATTCATTTTCTTTGTGAGGCTAGATTTGGACAGTAGTTCCAAGAAACTCTTCCCACTATGGTTTTTTCCATCTTGGGTTTCCACATATATCTAGTGTTCTCTTGTGTGGATGTGTATTCATGATAAGTGCTTGATTAGTAGTAGTGAAGATTTAAGTTTCATGTTTCAGATATTTATGTTGAAGTTAAGATTTTTTAAATTAATTAGATCTACTGATTCACCCCCCCTCTCAGTAGATTGTATGCCCTTCAAGCTTTCTATCCCATAATTCCTTATTTGAATATATTATCTTCTTGATGTCTCTCATGATGCACTTGTTACTAGTATAACATAGAAAATTATGTACTCATTTAATGTCATGTTATATTTTGAGTTCACTTTAGTATCCATTTATGCATAGTGTTTTATGTCTATTTGAACCCAAGCCTTGGCCTATTGCCTCACACTAAGGTTTGCTCACATTTTGGATTACAATACTCTTCTAACCTCTTCTATGAAGGCACACACAAAATTTCTATAGAATTTATTAGGATAGTAGCATGACATGCAAACATTTATGCAATGTGATAATATCCTTGAAGTTTTCAAAATTCAAACATGTATTTTCAATTGGAATATTCCCTATTGCCTGCTATAATGTTAAGTTACAAAAATAATGCTCCATTTTCTTTTATTTGAATAAACAAAAACTCTCCATCTTCTCATATTTCAAGAAATTCTAACATTCTATAGCTCTTTTTTTCTCTCTTCCTAAACTCAAAAAAAATCTATTAAAATCTCCATTGAAGTTAACGGATTGTTGCATTCTCTTATTATTTTCAACTAATTGAGCCTCTTAAATGAATTCTTAGTTTGCACATCATTAAAATAAATTAAAGAACTTCATTTTTTGGGTACTATTATTCTATTTTGTTGAATAATATTATCTCCTCTTGAATATTGTTTGTTCATTGTTTACTATAAAAACGTATTGGTGTGAATCACTCTTCTCTACTTGGCATTTTTATTTATAATGATGGGTTTCCTCATAGACTAGGATTGACACCATTATCATTCATATATATGTATTTTACTACTCATTATTCTTTAATGCACTTAGAAGAGAAAAAACATTTTATCAATTTGTCTACTCTAATTGCGTATGGAGGTCAAAATAATAACTTAGGAATTTGACTAAGGCAAACCCCTAAAGAGTCCAAACAATTTTCCCCATTTCTTTTTGTTTGTAAGTTGAGAAAAATATTAAGTTGAAACTATACATTTTGGGATTTTATAGTGCGTAAGTCATACATATGTCCATGCGACATTCTAACATCTTGGATAGAGAGCTCTAATATTTGGTGCTAGGTTCCTTTTTATATTTATTTTCTATTTATGATATAAACATCTAAAAAATATTTTTTATAATAATTATTATATAATATTTCTTTAATTTATTCAATGTTTAAATAACTCAAAAGAGATTAATTGTTAATTCTTAAAAGTCTCTTTTTAAATTTCCAACATATTTGTTCTTCTTATTTTTATATTAAAACTAGGCATTTTTATTTTGAAGTAATGTGGAAGTTATTTAAAAATTTAATTAAGAGTAAACATCTTTTAGTTAAATAAATTTTTCATTATTACAAATAGATTTATCTTGGCCATTCCTTGTGGATGATAAGGGTAAGAATATATTAATTTTTTTATCTTATAGTTAGAACCAATGTCAAGAATAGATGGCATGGGAGTTTTGTTGTGCGTAGGGCATCGTCTGGCCTGTAGCAAGCTGGGCCTTGCACGTGTGCCTTTCTCCCTGTGCATGCTTCTTGGGTGGGGTGGGTTGGAGTCTATGGGGGTTTATTTTCTTCATGGGGGTGTTTGGTGCTATCCGGGGGGGGGTTATTTTTGCTAAGGTCATTGTCTTTCTTCCTTTTTTGTTGCTTCTATAGCTTGGTTTTTTCATTGTCTCCCTTGTGGATTTGGCTATGCTTGGGGGGAATAGTTCTGTTCTCGCATGGAACTGTATGCATTTGTGGGAAAGCTAGATCTTTCCTCTTCTCCACCTAGAGGAGGTCTGAAAATTTTGAACATGGCTAACCCTAGTGAGGGATCATTGAGGAATGGGGCTTTCAGATTGCAAAATGTGAATGGGTGTTTGGAGAGATCTCAAGAACACCCAATTTTGGTGATCCAACCTGACTTAGTGGCCAAGGATGTGGAGTATTATAGCAACCATGTGTTGATTTGTAAGTTTATGGGGATGCAGGTGTCACTTCCATTTTTAGAATCTTAGGTTTGCAAGACTTGGAACCCTAAGGTTGATATTGATATAATTTTGGCAACCGACAACTTCTTCATGGTGGATTTTTACTATGTGGTTGATAGGAATTGAGATTTTGAAGGCGAGTCTTACTTCTACAATCAGGTGGGTCTCTTTATTAAACCATGGTATGCAAGATTTAATTCTATGGAGGAGCTCTCCTCTAGGGTTTGGTTTGGGTGTGCCTCCCTTATCTGCCTATGAAATGCTAGAGAAGTGATATATTGCAAATAGTTGCTATTTTGCTCGAAAAGCCTATTGGTTCTCAAAAAACACTAAATAAAAAGGTAATTTCTTTTGCTCATGTGTACATTGAAATTGACTTGAATAATTTGCTATTGGACTTAGTAGAAATTAGCATTGGATCATCTTTTTGAACCTAGCATTTGGACTATGAGGCATTGCCTTTTTGGTGCTGGTTATGCCATGAATATGGTGACCTTCAGTGGAAGTGTCCCAAAGTTGTTCATACCTCTGGTTTGGGTAATTCCCCTTCTCATTTTTCCTTGAAGATGGACAAAGGTAAGGCTCCCATGCAAGGGGTGGTGGCTGATAAGGAGGGTTTTGTTCTAGTTAAGCCTTATAACAATGGTAGAGGTCAAAAGAGAACCCTCATAGATAGGTAGGATTAGGATATCTTTAATAGGTTTGATGCCTTAGATGATTTGGCTTAGGAAGAGGATGTTCCCTTTGATATGCAGGTGGTAGATGGCTCTTTAGTTGAGAAACACCTTGGAAATCAACCAAATGATATTTCCAACTCTACTCATTTTGGGGATCAAGAGGCTCAGATGGACACAGATCTTCCTCCCTCTCCTCCCATGAAGGGGGGGCAAGTATGATGTTGAAGGTTATTGAGGGTCCTGTTGTTCTCAGTTCTAGACTCATTGTTGAGAAGGGTGTTTTGGACCAGAGTAAAAGTAAATAATCTTCTCCTATTTTGGGCCTGTGATAAAAGCCTATAAAAAGAGGGCTCCTGAGAAGCCTCTTAAGGATGACAAAAAGGACTAGGAAAAGGTAAAGTTAATTGGTGAGATGTTGGTGGAGTTTGGATTAGTGGGGACCATTGATTGTCATTTTTCCCAACCTCAACGATGATTGCGCTATCTTGGAATGCAAGGGATATGAATAAAATCCCTAGACAAAAGGCTATTTGTGAGTTGATTCATGTTCACTCTCTTGATTTGATTTTTCTTTAGGAGACTAATTTGTTTGTTGAAAGTATGTTGAATTTGTCTTCTAATATTTGGGGTAGAGGTCAGTGCCAATGTTTGGGAGCACATGGAAGCTCTGGTGGGGTTTCTTGTTTATGGGATCCACATAGAGCTATTTTGAATTGGTGGCTCTCCTATAGGTATTCTATTTAGAATCTGGTTGCTTCTAGTCTGGAATTGGGTGAGAGAATTTTTCTTTCTAACATCTATGCTCCTACTGATCTCCTTGGAAAGACCCAATTGCGGTCTCATGTTAGATGTATGTGCATTCTCTAGATCCTTTTCTTCCTTGGATTTTGGTGGGGGGATTTCAATGCTATCTCCTTACTTGAGGAGAAA
This sequence comes from Sequoiadendron giganteum, assembly GCA_007115665.2. NCBI lineage: Eukaryota > Viridiplantae > Streptophyta > Pinopsida > Cupressales > Cupressaceae > Sequoiadendron > Sequoiadendron giganteum. The sequence continues at coordinate 753,525,677 of CM021102.1, read as the reverse complement.
AGGGGTGGTATTGTTTGTTTGGATCCCTCCTTAGAACTCCTAAGGGAAAATTTCGGTCTCTTGAACTTGGTGGATATCAAAACCTCTAATGGAATGTTTACTTAGAATAATAAGATAAATGGGGAAGTAGCTATTTTAGAAAGTTTGGGTAGGTTCTTAGTGTCTAGATTTTGGGTTGGTGATAGGTGGATGACTAGCTCTAAGATTTTGGATTGGTGAGGATCTAATCATTGGTTGATCAAATTCTCTACTTATTTTTCTAGATATTCTAAAAACCAATCTTTTAGATTTCATCTCATGTGGCTTCAAGATGCATCACTTCATGATATTATTCTTGTTTGGTGGTGTTTTGGGAAGCCGACTCATGGAATTGCAATGTATTCCTTCTCCAAGAGGTTACAATACATCAAATATATGTTGAAATGATGGAATAGGCACCATTTTAGTAACGTCTTTCAGGCTAAAAGGGTAACTCAAGCTCACTTGAATTCTATTACTTGGAAAAGTAGGGGAACATGGTTTTACTAAGGCTAATGGTAAGCTAGAAGCAACAACTATGAAGGAAGTGGAGGAATGGGAGCTATGGGAGGAAATATTTTGGAAGAAAAATTCCTACATTGATTGGCTCCAAGAATGTAATAGGAACACTTCATTCTTTCACAATTTTTTTAAGGATAGAAGGCAGTGTAATATCATCTCTTCCCTTAGGTCCTTTGAGGGGATTCAAGTATCTTCCTTTGATGAGATTTTGAAAGTCTGTTCGATTATTTTCTAGTTTTTTTTTTGAGGATTCCCCTCCTACCAACGAGGATGAAGCTTTAATCTTCTCCTGTGTCCCACCTTTGGTGACTAGTGAAATGAATGATTCTTTGCTCAAATCAATCTCCTTAATGAAGCTAGAGGATATTATGTTTCAGATGAAGAAGGGGAAAGCTCTAGGGCCTGATGGGTTTTCGACCAAGTTCTTTCAAGAATTTTAGGAGGTTGTCAATTTGACCTTATCAAGGTTGTCCAGGAATCTCAAAAGAGTAAGCAAATGCTACAAGCCATGAATTCCACTTTTCTTGCTCTTATCCTAAAAAGTGATGAAGCTAATTATTTGGATCTTTTTAGACCAATAACCCTATGTAATGTTGTGTACAAAATAATTACTAAGTTGATTGAAGAACAAAAGATGTGGTTAAAAAAGTTAAAATCTGAGGAGGGGTGGATTTTTTGTTGGCAAGCAGGTTCTTGATGGGGTGGTTATTGCAGCTAAAACTATTCATTCCATGGCCTCCTCTAGAAAGAATGCTAAGTTTATTAAGCTAGACATGGCCAAAGCTTATGAACATGTTAAATGGGCTTTCCTATCCAAGATTTTGATGGATTTTGGGTTTGGTAGCACCTGGATTGAGTGGGTTATGAGTTGTGTCACCTCTTCTTCCTTCTCTATGCTTGTCAATGGTGAGCCTTCTGAGCTTTTTGGAGTGTCTAGTGGCCTTCGGCAAGGGGATCCCTTGTCTCCATAATTTATTTTAATGGCCGAGGGATTAGGGAGATTTATTAAATCTCATGTGGAGCTTGGTCTCATTCAGGATTGGAGTTGGGGTAATAATTTACCCCCCAATCCCATCTTCAATTTGTGGATGACATTGCTCTGATGGGAATGGCCAGAGTTGAAGAAGTTGTCAACTTGAGGAAGGTCCTGGATAGTTATTTGGCTGCTTTAGGACAAAGTATCAATGAGGGTAAGTCCTTCATTTATTTCTTTCATACTAGAAATCTTATCCAGAGGAGAATTGCTAGAATTCTTAGATTCTAGACTGGCTCACTTCCCTTTGTTTATCTTGGTATTCCTCTTGGTGTTCATTTTCTCCCCATGCTATTTTGACAGGATGTTATTGATAAGTTTTGAAAAAAGGTTAGCAACTAGACTTACAAGTGGCTCTCTACTGATGGGAGAGTGACTTTTAAATTATGTGGCTCTGACTCTTCCTTTATACATGCGCTTTATGTTGTCTACCCCTTCTTGCTTTATCAAAGAATTTGAGAATCTCTCCCATCATTTTTTTTGGCATGGTAACCTCCTCATGAGGAAGTGGAGCTTGGTTAAGTGGGATACTATATGCAAGTCAAAGTAGAAAGGTGGGCTTGGGTTGTAGTTCAGGCTAATTTGAATGGGTAGGCTTTGGCGACTAAGTTGATTGGCGGTGGTGCTCACAAAAATATTAGATATGGGCCAAGATCCTCACCTTAAAATATCTTGGGGGTGTGGAGAATGTTTATGTGCCTAGATTTAACCTTATGGGTAAGGGTTTTGTGATTTGGGGTACCCTTAAAAGAGGAGCCAAGCTGGTTAAACAATGGTTGTTTTGGATATGCAATAGAGGCTCAAAAGCTCTTTCTTAGTTTGATTCTTGGGATGGTCATCCTCCTATCATGTCAACACACCCTCATTTTTAGGATTTATGTAGGATTTTTCTTGATGTCAGATGGTGTAGAGTGGCCGATTTCAAATCCTCTTATGTTCTTAATGAGGCCACCTTGTACAGGTGGAAGGACCCACATGAGTAGCCTCTAGGGGATCAATGGAGGAGCATCAGGAGCTTGCCAATATTTTGGCTGTAATGGTTTGTAACTCTCTTCTGGGGAGGGATGTTCTGGCCTGGGAACATGAACCGAAAGGAAAATTCTTTATTGCCTTTGGTTATCAAGTGTTGGACAAGCAGGTTTTCAGGTGTATAAGGATCCCTTGGTGGAAATAGGTTTGGAATAAATTCTCTTGTCCTAAGTGCAATTTCTTCTCTTGGCTTGTGGTTCATAATAGATGCTTCACTTGGGAGAATCTTTGGAAGCATGGATTTTAGGGTCCCTCTATGTGTGTCAAGTGTACCAGTAATGATGAGTGCACTTCACACCTCTTTTTTCAGTGTCCCTTTGCTAGAATGATTTGGCACTTATGATGGGGAGTCTGGATCCAGTTGTGCAAACATGCCTCTTCTTTGGATGACTTTTGGATTGGGCTAGTGAAATCTCTAGCTAAGACTTCTTCCTTCAAATTACTTGGAAAATTGGCCCCAACTTGATTATTTGGCATATCTGGTTGAACCACAATCGTAGGATCTTTCTGGATAAGAAGCTTATGGTGCAATAGCTATGACTGAGAATCTTGGGGGTTCTTTAGGAGGCTTTGGTATCTAAGTGTGATGTTTATGTCCTTGTGGATCCTAGAGATATAGGTGTGGTCTGGACTTTGGGGCTTCCCATTTGTGATAGGAGTGCCCCCCTGCCTAGATTGGGTCAGTGTGCTAGAGGGAATGTCCAGAGATGTGGTCATAGGAAACCCCCTCATCTTGGGGTGTTGAAAATTAACACTAATGGGTCTTCCAGAGGAAATCTTGGGCATTCTGGGGTTGGCGGTATTGGCAAGGATAGCTCGAGGGTGGTGGAGTTATTCTTTTCGATGTGTAGAGGTCAACAAACCAACAAATTTATGGAGGCTTTGTCTATTCTTTTGGCACTGAAATGAGCTTGTGCCCTTGGTTAGAGAAGGATAATTTGTGAGTCAGATTCCCAAATTATGATTGAGATTTTGAATAAGCATTAATTAGATGATGTGAATTGGCAGAATTTGACAGTGTTGGTCAATAAAATCATTTCTCTAGGTGGAGTTTTAGATTTTATCACCTTTTGTCATATCCCATAGGAATGGAATAAGGTGGCTAATGGCTTGGCTAAATGGGTGTTTGAGCAGATGGGGACTTGGAATGTGGAAGATTGGGGAAGCCTTCCTGAGGACCTTTCTTAGGAGTTGGAGGATCTTGTTATGGAGGATATGAGATATTTTTTGGGACTTTCTTGATGGCCTTGCTTTGGGATTTTGACCCTTGGTGGGTCTTTTGTACTCTTTTGCTTTGTACTAATTTGTCGGCTCAATAAATTTTTACCCCCTTTTAAAAAAAAACCAATGTCAAGAAGGTCATGGGATATAAAACATAGTGTTATTAACAACTCCTTTGGTAGGCATACTAAACATTGTGATTATGTTGTTCAATATGAGGTAAATCATCATTTTAGATGTAGCATTTCTAGTAAGTATTTCCTCTACCCATTTGGTGAAGTAGTCAATGGATACCAAAATCTATTTGTATTCATTACCCAATTTTTCAATAATCTCCCTAATAAAATCAATACCCCATTGTTGAAACAAAGCCTTCACTATTATATATGTGAGGGGGAGTGCCCCAATATAAAGTTATTTGGTAGGAATTAAATCTTATAACAAATTTGGCCACATATTTGAAAAATGTGGGCCACTAGCATCCTTCTCTAATCACCTTGTGAGCAGTAAGTAGTCTTTGACACAAAATTCCCCCCAAAAAACCCATGTTGACATTCATTGATGGCATGTATAGATTGCTCATGATATAAATATTTGAGTAGAAAGCCATCAAGATTCCTCCACATCAAGTGGTGTTGTAGCAATGCATACCTTTAGGCCACCAACTTCAAGGTCTTATTTTAATGGTCACTCAATCTTGAGGAAAACTATGGTTTTCAAATATAAACTAATATCTTTTTACCATGGAGCATTCTCTTAAGGGTAAGTAAAAGATGTTGAATCATAACTTATCTAATCTACTTCTATTGCATCTAAGTTTTTATCTATAATTAGCTTTGGAAGACCTAATCTCTAATAATCAAGTAGTATCCTACACATCCATTTCATTCTTTTGGATCTTATTGATCCACCTACATATTTTTCTAGAAGCTTCTTGCTAAACTAAGATATCCCTCACAACAGTGTGAGGCACATAGGCAATCATTTTGGCTCCTATGAGATAAGGCCTAGAAAGATTTTAATGGACTTGACATGAGCACAAACATGCTTTCCCATGATGGAATAGTTCAATTCAATAATTTATAATTTAATTTGATAAAGAAGGAAAATGAATATTCACACCCATCAACATTTTGAAGTGAAACAACAATAGTGTAGAAATAAGAAAAATAAAACTAAAACGGCTTTGAGTAATCCTTAATTTCCATGAAGGAGTTATTTCCTCCTTATCTTAGTTGGTTGGTTTAATTTTATTGAGAAACTTTGTGATAGCCTTTGTCTTCTCAACAAAGTTAGGAAAAAACCTCCCAAAAAAGTTGACTTGTCCAAGGAAGGATTGAACTACCTTAACTATTTTGGGTTGAGGAATGAGGTCTATTGCTTTAAATTTTTTAGTATCAATCCTCATTGCTTCTTTGGATGCTATATGCCGAAGGAGCTTGCCCTCTTACATGCCAACCACATATTTCTTGGAGTTCAAGGGAATCACATATTTTGGAAGAATAATTAAAAAATCAACTCTAGTCATTTAGAATGGTCATTAAAATCCATGGAGTAGGTAGCAAGATTATTTTTATAAAATTCCATGATTTTATTTATCAAACCAATAAAGGAAATGTCTGTTTCCCCTTAGAAGGTGGCTCCTACATTCTCAAGTATAAAAGGCATTCTCACATACACAATTTTTACCCTTGGAGTTATAAATATTATTTTGTGTTGCTTAGATTATTTAACCATAACCTGATTATAACTTGAAAATCCATCCATCATGGACATCAACTTTGACCTTGTCGTGCTCTCTACAACAAGATCCATGATAGGTAATGGGTAGTTATTATTAAGAGACTTGATTTTCAAAATTCTAAATTTACACAAAGCCTTATGTATTCATTGGTCTTTTATACTAGGGAAATATTGGACACCAACTCTAAATATCCAAATAACTTTATTATACCCTTTTTCAACTTCATCAACTATTTCTAAATCTGAGGGGTTGTTATGGGATTGATGGGTATTTTTATTTTTCTTGAATGAATTTCTAGAAATTTGTAATGGAATGGTGTGTTGGAACAAGTCCTCCCTTTAAGCCTTCAATTCATTAAATATGACCATGCAAAACATTTCTTGAACTTCCTTAATAATGTGATTGAATCATTTGCTTCTTTTCTAGCTTCAAAATTTTACCAAGGTAGATCAACTAAGCAGTTTCTTTAGTTCCCAAGTTTAGACCTTCCATATCATTTCATTGATTGGCTTACTTCTTTTCTTGTATCAATAAATTTTTTCAAACATCCTTTCAATAGCCATGAGACCTCTCATAATGGTATTGGTTTTAAGCTGTTAATTTAATTTCCAAAGAGGGTTTATTTTCCATCTTCAACTTCTACCATAGGCTTACAATCTATGACTTGATTCTCAAAATGGTTGACATAATTCAAAAAATCATAAATATACTTATCATAATTTAATACTTAAGAGTTTTATATGTTATTAGGAATGCTCGATTTGGTGAGAACCTCCACACTATACCTATAATGGGGTAATGTCAAATATGTATCAAATATTTGTGCCATGACACCAAGGGCATCAAATATAACCTTTTTCAATTCTATCTAGCCACTTGATATCAAAAGCAATAAAGTTTTCCATGGTGTCCAACACATTATTCATATACATTTTTAATCTCTTCCCCTTGGATACATATGAACCTCTAACTTGAGATACAACCATATCCAAATCACCATGTGTACTTAAGTATTTAATACCATACTTAAAGGTTGTGTTTACACCAAGTGTAGTGTAGAAAAATGCACACCTTTACATTTTCACACTATTTTTGGGTCCCTTAATTTAATTGGACTCAATTAAGCCTCTAATTGACCCAATTAAGCATTTAAAAGCCTAATTAATCTCGTTTTCCAAAAGGGGAACTTGTATTAAACAATTACAAACATTAATTAAATTGCCTTGGAAGTTGAGTGTCCTAGATTTAGGTCTTAAGACCCATTCACCCAAGGGAAAATGGGTCCTCCTTAAGTTGAAGATCTCAATTTTTAGTATGTTTTTGGCGGCATTCTAATGATTCAAATTCAAATTGGAATTGTTGTCCTTTGATGTTTAATTGTCAAGAAATTAGAAAATTACCTATAAAAACAAGGTCTTTTTATCAATTCAATATCTAGAAGAAAGCTAGAACTTTTTGCGAGACTTCACAAGAGAAATACTATTTTCAAAAGTGTTTAAAAGTAGATTTCTCAGTCTTCTACATCAACATTCAAGATCTCGAGCATCATGTTAAAGTTATTTTCATCTATGCATGTTTTTGGAGCTAACATTGTGATGTAGGTTTCAAGAATTCAAGTCAAAATTCAAGCATCAAGATCAACATCCAATCAAGCCATTTAATGTAAGATCAAGACCTTGGAGAGATGTGTTAGACTTCAATCCTCTAAGGATTTCCATTTAAGGGTTTGGTGAGTTACAAAATAGAATTGTTCATTCATCATTCCTTCCATTCATGTTTCATTTCATTTCAAGGTTTAATTACCAAAATGGGGTTTGACCAAGGCAAACCCCCATTCACCAAAAACAAAAAAAATTTCCCTCTCTTTGTATGTATAGATTTTCAAATGAAGAAGGATTGAATATTGATAAAAAGTGCAATTTTTCAAAGTTTTCAAAGTTATCAAGACACGAAATCTTACTTGCAGAATTTAATTCCGACTTTCTAATAGTGAGATTCAAAGAAATTAGGAGTGCAGATCTAGGAGTAGAGGACTATGAAATTAGATTTTGGATCACTGTAGTAGGACCCATTTTCCCTAGGGTAAATCTATCCTAGGAGGACACTCAACAATAGATTTTGGTGATTGGTACACATCAACTTCCCCTTCTTAGATATGTCGAAAGTCTGTTGTTTCTATTTTTGTTATGCTTTAAATTGATGATTCAAGCTGTTGTAAACATGAATGTTGTTGCACCAAAAGATCGCCCTATTAATGCCTGATACAACCACTGGATTTATAAAAGATCATGATCCACATGAGGCGGTTAAACCATGTCACAAATCCCAAGTGCCGCATTGGACTACACCTACCACAGGAAGAGGAGACCAAGGGTCACACCTTGCAACAATCCCCCCAATGCAAGCACGAGGTTCAAACTTGTGACCTCAGCTCTGATACCAAAATGTTGCATAGACGGCTATCGTTGCACCAAAAGATCGACCTATTAATGCCCAATACAACTGCTGAATTTATACAAGATCAAGATCCACAGGAGGCAAATAAACCATGACACAAAGCCCAAGCATCGTGCTGGACTACACCTACCACAAGAAGAGGAGACCAAGGGTCACACCTTGCAACACAAGTTTCACATTGCATAATTAAGATCATTTACTATTTTTGTTTTTCTCCCCAAAGTGTTGTTCAGGTAGATTTTACCCCATCTTGTCATAAGGAAATTTGCAAGATCTCCAATTAGGTTGACACACCTAGGGTTGAAAGTCAATCCTACCTTTGGGGGTCTCATTTCCTAATGAAATATGAAATATTTGTGCATCATATATTCAATCACCCCATTTTAATATTGAAGCCCCTATTTTTCTATGTTTCATTTTGGTGAACCCAACATTGTACATCTTAATTTCTGAAATTGGAGTTCATTCAAACCCTAGATCGAGGATTTGCATTAGTTTGGATTTAGTTTAGGGTTGTCAAAATTGCATTTTTTTTCATCTCATTTAGGGTTTTAAATTTATAGTTTGCATTGTTTAAAATTTTAAAAATCCAAAAAATTGCATGCATATTACATGCTTATTAGTGTATTTTCAATCATTAACATTCATAAATTTGGTCAAAATTGCATTTCAAAAAGTGTCACTTTGTTCATCATTTGCTACTAATTTCATTTGCATTAGGAAACCTAAATCTAGAAAATTGTCACTGAAACCATAGTTTGCAATCTGAAACTAGTAATTCAAACATTAAGCAAGAAATTCAAACTTTGATTTTTTAGATCCTTGGCTTAGGACTCATTCACCCTATGACAAATAAGTCCTTGTACATGCGATGTTTCAAATTTTTGGGCATTAATTTATTTATGTTTTCTTTGTTTTCTTTTGCTATTACATTTGTGTTTCAGTTTTAGAAATCATAAAATTCTGTACTTTCTTGCATTAAGTTCAATTGGTCAAATTGAGTGCATTGTTTGAAATCAAAATTGGCATTAAAAGACATCATTTTCAGGTTTTCGCATAGCATGATCAGTAGATTATCTTGTTTCAAATCTGAAAATTGCAAAATCTTGTTACATAATTGCATTGCACTTCCTATTTTTTGGGTGTTCATTACATTTGCTTAGTGCCCTTTCTCCATTTTGGGTGCACTTAGGTTTGGTGAAACTTGTATGAGCTTCACAACTTGGTGTCCTATTACCAATACTTTAGTGAGACATATTTTGAGACTCATGCGATCTCATGCTACTACATCTATCGTGGATCTTAAGTTTTCCAACACTTTCACTCATAATGTTGATACTAGTCAACCCATTATGGGTCATAGATTTGATACCACATTTCCCATTCCCACCCTACTCACAACCAATGTGATTGATGTTGATACAATGGTTGCTAATGTCCCTCAATAAAACCTAAAACAAATGGATGAAGTCTTGGAAAAATTGCAAAACTTTGTGAGTATTGAATACATTGTTGGTATTCCGATTCCTATCATAAATAACATTAGGAAAATGCTTGATAATGAACAAGGAATAAAACTTGTGCATAACCTATCTCATATAATTAACAATCATGTCACTACAATGGATATTTATGCTCAAAATTTGGGGTACACCCAAAGTCAAGGTGGAAATTCAATTCCTCCTTCTACAACTATGGCCTCTATTCTTACATACACCAATCCAACTGTTACTATAACAAAGCAACCCACTAGTAATGTCATTACAACCTTAGGTATTTCCACTGGGAATCCATTTAGCTTTGTGCATTCCAATCTCATATCTCCTAATCCATATACTCTCACAAATTTGCAATTCACTTGTCCTCCAAATTCATATACACCTCCATCTCATAACACAACCACTAATTCCATCTTTAACCAACTCTTACAAAATGTCTCATCCCTCCAACAACAAATTTCCACATTGACCCAAAATAAGAATGGCCAACCTTCATAATATGTCGAAAGAAACCCATTATCGTTTGAAATATTGAGATTACAAAAGCCACAAGGCATAGATATTCCTATATTTGAGAAATATGGTGGTAAAGGAGATCCTAGTAACCATGTTTTGGCATATACAACCTTATGTAGTGACTTCATTTTTGAAGATAAGCTCTTGGCTAAAATTTTCCCTAGGTATTTGAAAGATACAACCTTGGAATGGTTTTTCTCTTTACCAAATAACTCAATTAGTTCATTCAATGAGATTTTTGATGCCTTTCTCAACCATTTCCAAGTGCACATTGGTCCCAAGATGACCTTAGCTGATTTAATGAAATGTAAACAAAATGATAATGAAAAGATCACTGATTTTATAGCATGATACCAATTAATTTAATCACAAGTCAACATTAAGATTCTCAATGCTGATCTTCAAAGAATGTTCATTGAAAAATTTCAAAACAAAATTTGAGACAAGCTTGGGATGATGAAATTTCCCTCCTTTACACATTTGTGCATGGCCCTTTGTGATTATCAGAATTTGGTTAGTCATTGTGAAGCAAAAACTCCTTCTAACATCCTGAGAAATCCAAATTTGTGCCCCATAACAGTTTCCAACCATTCAAGAAACAAAGTAAGAGCTTTTTATAGATAAATCCACCCCCAAAAAGTCAACATGTTGACTCTCAAGTGGCTGTCATAAAAACAACAAATCCATATCAATTCCAGGAAAGGAGTAGACAATTTACCCCGTTACCCGATACCCTTTCTTCTATCATGTTGCAAATTATGAGAAAGAACTTAGTTACCTTACATCCTATTAGAGACATTGATACTTGTTGATGGTGTTTTATGCACAACAACAACTTAGATAGAATTTAATATCCTATCTCTCTTGAAAAGTAAATCTCTATGGGAAAAGAGATAACCCCAAGGTCTCTAATGTCAGGTCTTGACGATGCAGTAAAACAACTCAATGATAAATGTGAAAATGCTGGTAATCACAATGGGACCTTACTACAAGCAACACTAGACTTCAAATCTTATCAAATATGGACACTAAAATGATACTTTCGAACTTGATTAGAACCCAAATAATAAAGAAACAACAAAAGATAAAGGTTTCAGAGATAATCTTAAAACTACTTCTAACCCTAAGATTGAAAATGCAAAAGGATAAAATGCTTAAAATGGACCAATCTCTCATAAACTACTTTCTGCTTGACCCAGATGAATCTACAATTCCATAGAAATAGTGCAATCTTCTAAGGTGTTGAAAGATTTTCAAATCATAAACATTCATTCAATCAATCCTACAACAATTGAGTTGAATAAACCTTTACAATCGAACTAAGCACAAATATAAGTCTAGGCTAACTTTGCAAAGCAGCTAACAATCAACTAACTGCAAAAAGTATGGACTAGAGATCATTGCAAACATTCCAAACATGAAACCCTAAGTATTATCAAATCATTTAACCATAACATTAAGCAATTTGAAAGATAGAATAACAAGAACCATGCTAGATGAGATTCCAAAAGATGTATACCAAACACAATATCCGTCTTTTATTAAATCATCCAAAAATGGCAGCAATTCCAATTTTTTTGTTACAGCATTTGCTTGGAAATAAACCCTAACTTGCTCTAATATCACTTAGCTACTCTCCTGATCTACCTATCCTTCTATCTCTATTTTCTAATCTCTCTGTCTATCATTCAAATGAGGCAACATGCCCGCTTTTATAGAGAATCCACCAGATAGGTCGGCCCAAACTATAATTTACAATAAAACATGACCTACAAGAGGTCGGCCTAAAAGACATTCGAACCATATGAAATGTGCCATAGCACCAATTTCATCCAAAATTTCCAAGACATCAAAAGGTCGGCCCAATACATGTAAATTAATGGGAAGCACTAATATCAATCTAACTCTATATAATCACTCCCCATCCTTGTCTTTAGCTCTATCCTCTTCAACATGTACAACCAACAAGACCCTATCCAACTTAGCAGCAGGTGGCACAAGAAAAACCCTAATCTTTCTCTCAAGAATCTTGATATCTTCTCTTGCTTGCCTAATTGTACCATCCCTTCTCGGTTTTGTTGGTCAAATATCTATCAATGACTGCAATGTATGTTGCTGTATCATCCAACTAATGTTCAATAACTGACCCTTCGTTGATTGGAGAATACACATCTCTCCACCATTCTCTAAGTTGCTCCAAACTGAGATGCTTTAGAGCAAACTTCTTCCTTCTAGTCATGACCTCGAAGAATGAAATGCACCTCTCATGAACACCAGTCAGAGCATCCTCAATTTGCTTCACCTGTTTATAGTTCTTCTTCAAGGCCTTCTGCCTCATTTGCAAGATTTCATACCATTCCCAAGGTTCAAAAACTCTTGGAAAAGGAAGAATCTTGCACTGTACTAATCTGTCCTCAGTGAACCCCATAACTATTGTAATCTTTTGCAGCAAGAGGTTGGTATCCATATTATTTTGTGCCAATGCAGCCTTCAACCAATCAATCAACCTTAGTGCATCCCCTCCAGTGGATAATATACCCTTAATGGCCTCATATCCCTTAGCTTGGACACCTTGCAACCAGGTAACCATAGCATGTGAAGTACCTTTCATCTTTTCCAACTCAGAAATTGTCTCTTGGGGCAAGAATCCTATAGCAGAAGAGGAGGAGCCAATAGCCTGCAAAGGTTTCATCAAATCCTGCAAGTATTTCCATAGTTTTTCATTCTCATTTTCTAGCTCATGCCTGGTTTGCACTGCCTTCTTCAATCTCCCCACAATAACTTCATTGGAACCCTCATACTCTTCAATATCCTACTCAACAATAGCATGTTCCAAATCAATAGTTTGCACATTATAATCCTCGGCAGTCACATTATCTATATCTTTGTTTGGAGCAGGGGTAGCAATATGGGCCACTCGGTTACCAGATTCATCCCTCTCAATCCGGGATACAACCCTTGCCTTCTTCTTTGTCTTCTCTCTTTCAACATTAGCCATGAGGGCATCCCAATTGGGAGGAGCATCCTCCACAATTACCATCTTACTCTTCAGTTCCCTCTCAAGCCAATCAAGAACGGTAGACCCAACAGGCACTGTATCTTGTTTATCTTGTTGTTTCTCCTACTGATCAATAGTTACATCCCTCTCAACACTTGGACTTTTAGGAACATCCACCGTTGGGTTCTCTTCCTGCCGTTCCTGTTCTTCTACAACAACCTCCACTGGTGAAGGAGCCCTAACTAGTATTTCTTCCTCCTTTTGAGGAGACTTGTCCATTCATTCTCTTGTAGGAGAGTTTGCATGTGCCACCAAGGGAGATTGAACTACTTTATCAATTTCTACCTCTGCATTAAAGAGGTCTCCTTCTCGGAATTCTTCCTCACCCAAATTCTCAGGACCTTCATCCTGTTTTGGTTCTCCCCTTACACTACCAGCATCCTGAGGAATGGAAGGGCCAACCTATTTAGTAGCAGGGATACTTACTGAAACACCCTCCTTGGCTACAGTATCCCTTGGGGAGGGAGTCCTTGATCTCCTCATATAAACTTGTGTCTTCTCCCCTGAGCTCTCCACCTCTACCGCTGGTGGCTCAATTTCCTTATCAACCTTAGGAACTTCCTCCACTTTCTGAGATGTCCTTGTAACCCTTCTCCTCTTTACTAGTGCATGGACACTTTCAACTTCTTCTTCTTCCTATCCTTTCTCAACTTCCTTCTTAGAAGCATGTTTCCTCTTCTTAGCAATAAGCTTCCTCTGTTTGACCATATCTGCTGCCTTTTCAGCTTGCACTTCCCTTACCTGAATTCTGAAAGAAGAGTCCACCTTCTCCTTGCCCTTTTGATCTGGTTCAAGCGAAGCCTCAGAAGCAGAATGAGACTCTAAGTCTCCCATTAACTCATAGGTGCATGGAACACCCTCACTCTCTAGCTCCAACATTTTGTGCTTCAACCACATCTTGGTGTATTTAATCACTAGGGCCATAATCTGATCTAAGTCAGTCTTTTCCTCCTCTAACCATTCAACTTCTCCCACTGGTTTATCTTTTACTGCCTCATACACATGACCTTGGATCACATTTCCATCCTCCTCCACTTGGTCCGAGATGGCCTTTACATTATACAATCTTACCAAATTGACTGGCAATCTGGAAAATCTCTTCTTTCTCACCTCGAACTCATCACTAAGGTTAATCCAGTAATCTTCAATATGAACTTTATGGCTATAATCCCTACTAGCCTTCTTCTGAGCCTTGCCAGTAATATCAAACCTTGCTCTCTTAGAATGAAAAGAGAGCCTAAGAGTACCCATCTCCTCCTCTGAAGCATGAGCAGACTGAATGGAGGCACAAAATTCACCCATTCCTATCTTCAAAGGGAAATCATTCCCAAAACCTATCTTGTGCATCTCTCCCTTCACAACATTGTCAAAGTCACAGATTTGTCTAGTGACTTCCAACAACACAACATGATCAGTGGGATACCTAGGGAGTCTATAGGGAGCCCTCTGAAAACCATCAACTCTGATATATGAGAAGGTTATGAACTGAATAAATCAAGCTCCATACCTCCTTATCAATTCTTTTTCCTTATCCGAGATTCTTACATGTTCTACACCCTGCAACAATCTGGTAACGTACATAGTGAAGGCATCATTCGACCTTCGGTAGCTTCTACCAATCAAATGCAACTGTGGATACACCTCATAGATAGCATCCTGCCCAAAAATACCTCTAGTGCTCAATCCCTTATATGGATGAAGTCTGGCCAACGAATACACTAGATAGGAGGTCATAGTGAAAGTCTTGGTTTGCAAGACATTGCACAATTGATGGTGGATCATATTGCTAATAAATCCTGCCCAATCATAGTCTATCCCCTGTTCCATTCTGGCAATCACATTGAACATCTATGTTTCAAAAAACCCTGCACTCTTCAATCCTATCAACCTACTGAGAAGGGTAACGGCATTGTAATATTCTCTCTTGAACTTCAGCCTGAATAGTTGCTTGGGCAACTTATAGAAATGAGATTTAGGCTTCTCTAGCCAAGAGTTGATCACCTGTTGAGATTTAACAATGTTCTCCTCATAGTACTTCCTGGCAACCTCCAGGTCGAAGCCTACCACATGAGATCTATTAGGTATGTCAAAGGTTGCAGCAATGGCCACAGGACTGAAACTAGCAAGAATCCTTCCTTGAGGACCTATTATCCTCGATGTTCCACTATCATAATTTCTAGCACACTCCAGTACCAAGCACTACATTGTAGAAGGGAAACCTGCCACATGAGCCAACCTGGATTCCACCATTCTCCTCGACAACAAAGGAAGGTTTGGTGCTGACATCTCAGCCTTGAATTCCTAGTAATCCCACATGTCTACATTCGTGTCCGTGATCTCTGACCAAATTGAAGTCAACTTACTCTTAGGAATTCTGCTCTTTATATCCAACTTAACCTTTTCTGCATCTGAGATGGTAGAAGCCTCTTCACCAGGGTCAGTTTCCTTTCCCTTGCCTCGACCAACAACATTCTGTCCTGATCCTACCTGTGAACACATAAGAATAGCCACAATTAGATCCATAAGAAGCAACAAGTGCAAAAGATCATTATCTCAAAATTCGGGATTTAGCTCCCCTCGCGGATTCTGCACTGGGAAGGATTTTTGAGAAAATCCGGACCAGGCGGATTCTAGCGAACCAAACAAAAAAAATCCCAAAACATCATTTAAATTACCAACTTAACCAAGGAAAAGCATTAAGAATATTTAGCATAAGCTCTTTAAGTTAATCAAATGTATTACCAAGAAACCCATAATCCATAACCATCAAATTCAACATTTCCCCAAAACACCCGAAAGAATCTGTGGGAGACGGATTTTGGTGAAATTAACAACAGTTACAACTAACTCGAGGAAAACGAAGGGACACAGACTGTTCGGGAAAATTCAGATGGAACGAATTTTGGTGAAATCCAGATATAATAGTATCAAAGCTCAAAAATTGATAAAACGACTCGACCGCAGACCTTGAGAAAATTCGGATGGAACGGATTTTGGCGAAACCAAATGAAATCCGATAGAAAGGAAAAAAAAGAAGAAGAGATAGAAAATTCGGGGAAATCCGGGGGAAGTGGAATTCTGTGAAGGCCTCGAAAACCTGAACCTATCTACATCCTCAATACTTTCATCAAATCAATTCAAATCACTCCGGATCTATGCTAGAACTCCGAAACCAACAAACCTAGGACCTTGAGAAATAAAAACGTGAACTAAGGACACTCTTCACAAAAATTTGAAGAGGATTGGCCATGCCCTAGGTTGAAAACCCAAATGTCCACCATGAAAGCACAGACGACTTGCTAATATACCAAATGGAGAGTATGAAACCACAACAAGCTCTTGCTTAAATAAAAAACAACACCAGACAAAGACACACACGCTTGATAAATAGAAATGGACTAGTGCACCAAATGAAAACCTCAAAATGCACAATGATGATGCGCATCCAGAAAACCAGGAAACCTACGAAGGACTCCCCAAGCAAACAAAGAAAAGCCATTGAGATTAACAGAGAATAGGGCACATCTACATACCATGGAAACGTGAAGGTTGAAACTGGAGGAGTCAAGATACAACCGCTCAATGCAAACCGAATACAGCCCACGCGTAGGAAATGCAAATGCAGAATCCAAATGGCCTCAAAAACCCGAATATCCAGCAAACACCAAGAACCTCAACACACAAGCCCAAATGATAGCAAATTCACAAACTCAAATGATCAATTACTCCTCAAAGAATCAATATATCAAAGCCAAAAGACCTCCGCACAAATGCCATTAATGCATTCAACAAGACAACTGCGACCACAAAATACTTTCGAGGATTCGACATCACCATGGATTTCGGGGATTTGACACTGCCATGGAGTTCGGGGAAATCCAGGATGTGCGGACTTTCCTAAAAGTAGTGCAAAAGTAGCAATTTTGGACAATAGGAAGGAACCGGGAGAATCCGGCCCAGGCGGATTTTCCTGAAAACAGTGAAAAACCCGAGATAAAGCCAAAACTTCAGATTTTCAATACAATTCAAAAGAATGCCACTTCAATTGGCAAAATGGTTGTTAAGGCACAAACCCAAGCAAGAAAAAAACCCCCAAAAAGAAAGGGTCAAAACACCAAAAAGTGAAAAAAGAGGGTCCCCACATTCAGTGGGGTGTGTGTGCAAAACTACACAACAATACTACTAAGTCCTCACCTCCAAACTTAACTCAAATTCCTTTTTCCATTATCACTAAAAAAATGGACACAATACAAAACATTGTAAGCATCTTAAACATATTGTGCAAAACCTCATTGATTCTAATCACATCCATATTGGTGTTAATGATCAAGGAAACAAGTCCATTACCCCACCCAACCAAAATTTGCAAATATTAATTAATCCCATGTCACATCATAACATTTCTTTTGTGAAAGCTAATGATGCCAAGAATGATGTGATGAATGTTGACATGACTGATGATAACATGAGTTATGTTAATAATGAATATGATACTCTAGTCAGCTTCATTGATGTTCAACCTTGTAAGGGCCAAACCAAAATGTCTCTTAACATTTCTTTCTCACAAATTGACATAATCAAACTTGCACCCAAAGGCCCTCTTTACATCATTGGAAGAATCAATGACAAGCCTACTAATGGGATATTAATTGATCTTGTGTGTGTAGAGAATGTGATCACCAACAAATTCTCATTTGTGCATAAACTTTATCAAGGTTCTTATAAACAACTAAAAGCATGGATCAAAACACATAATGGTTTTGATTTCCCTACGATAGGTTCAACCACTCTTCCTTTAAAATTTGGACCGAAATAATTGAATGTTTCATTCTCCATCATCTTGTCATCGGACCAATTCTTGGTGAAGCTTGGTTATCCATGGTTATGCTCCATGGATGCCATCCTATTGATAGTGCATAAATGCTTAAAGTTTCCATTTGGAAATGACATATTTACTATGCATCAAAGTGGCTTTAATCATGTGTCTTCCCATGGAAATTTCTCATTGGATTAATTTTTTCCCCAACCTATGGAACCTCTTAAGCCTCGTGAGGACTTCTTTTTCAAATATTATCAAAAGTTCAAGGCAAAGTGCATAGAAAAATTAACCCTTAGTAACGTGCCTCAACCCATGATTGAGACACCTATCATTGATAAGCCATGATTGAACCAAAAGCCCTTCCAAGTAACCAATACCAATCCATGACAAATCCTCCACCTATTTTCTATCAAAGACCAAGAGATGACCATATAAGTCCCATTGTGCCTCCTAATATTAAACAATTTTATAAAGCTAAAGAGAAAGTGGTTGAACAACCTTCCATGCTTCCTTCCATTCCTCTCTTACGGGAAGAAAATAATCCTATAGTTGATAAAACTTCTCCTACATAATCACAACTTGAAAATCGTGCAAAAAGAAACAAAAATGCTAAAGAGTGTAGGCATAGACATTGTGATATTGCTTGTAAGTTAAAAGAAGAGAATAAAATAGAAAATCAAGATCATACACCAATTGAAACAAAGCATGATGATTCTCCACCTTCACCGCAACAAGAAACACATGAAACATCTATGGAAATTTTCATTAGGCCCCCAGTTGTGATTAACTTGGATAATGATGATGGAATTGCTAAGATTGATGAGGAAGTGCATAATGAGCTAAATTTATTGTTTTCCTCTTCTATGAGCTTAAATGATAACAACCGTGATGATCCTCCTAACAAGAGTGACTCACCACATGTTGAGCCTGGTAATGCTCCTGGTACAACACTTGTTGTCCCTTTGGCTAGTTTTCCACCTTCTGCATATGATGAACAAGATCAAGATGAAGATAACCTACTATAGGTTGACTCATGTGTGCCATACTAGTATTTTCTTTATTTTATTTTCATGTTCTTTGTGATTTCATGTGCGTAATGTGATCCCCCATACAATGCTACTTGATGTATCTTTATATGTTTGTGAGCCTACTTTGGATGACCCCTGTCACTCCATTGGTGCAAGGATACAAAGGAGGAAAATCTATTATGACATTATTCTATATGTCATACACCTTTACCTTTTCTCTTGTATTGTGTTTTCCTTTTGGGGATGATGCAAGGTGTCGAGACATTTAGGTCTCTTCTATGTTGAACCAAAATAATTTCTTTGTTTTCTCTCTCTCTATGTGTCATCCTTCCTTTGTACTCATTGTTCCATGAGTCATTTGGGGAATGATGATTATTTTGAGATCGATTATAGTGTTATCAACTAGGATTGCACCCTAGCTAAGCCTAGACATGGCTAATCCTATAGAAACATTGGAATATCCTTAGGTTGTGGGTACCCTATAGTGAAGATAGACCTCTTGATGATGGGTTGGTTCCCATTTTGATTTTCTAAGGAAGTTATGATTATGCAAAAAAAGGGATAGAAGGCTTTAAAATGAATGGTAAAAAACTAAACTTAAAAGGATGGTGATACACCTAAATGATGATAAAAATTTAATATGATTCAAAAATACTTTTCAAGAGATCCATTTACACAACTTAACTTGGGCTCTTAAACCACATAAATAATTCATAAATAGGCTTTGAGAAATCTATCTTCTTGTGAAGGAAAATTGAGTTTTCACAACTTGAAAGAAAGGATTAAATAGCTGCACAACTTATGACTTGTGATATTAAACTGAATTTTTGTGTACATGCAAATATGAATGAGACATAAATTAAAGGTTTTCATATTCAAACACATTAAATTTCGATCAAAATCAAACATCAAGACACAACACCTATAACTAAGAAGGGAAACATCTCATTTTTTATTGAAAAGTGGAAGGAAACTTATGAAAATACTGAAAGATAATGCTGAAAATGAAACTGTTGTATATAAACTCTGAAGCTGAGCTACAAAACTTTCTAACTCTCTACACTACATAAGAGAGTAGGAAGCAAATTGAGAAAAAACCTAAGTATTTTCTCCTATATACAAAAAGAGTCTCCAAGTGTTAAGAGGTGGCACTTGTAGTTAACTGCATCTAAAAATATCTCCTCGAAGATGATCCATGAGCAAAATGGAAAAGGCTTGAAAAGGGGGCCCACAACTAATGTAAACTGAGCTCGAACAACTCCAAAATTCTCCTCTCAACCAGTTTGACCAAAGTGGAATTCAAACTCACTCAGTTAATTGACAATTAGGCTCAAAATATCTTGTTGAACTCCACCTCTTTAGATTTTGCATGATTTTGACATGAAGTTAACAATTTAAACAAGGAATGAAGTAAACAATTATGACTCACTTCACTAGGTGTTATGGATTTATCTACTTTCTTGCATCTTCATGACCGATGCAGAACAAGGGTGGATTCATTTTAAGGAAACCTAAAAAACATGATTCAAACACTAACTTACTCCCAAGAATTCCACCTATGTGACTTTCAATAGCTAGCCTTCCATTTCTACTAAATCCCCAAATTGACCGATTTTGGTATATCTTTTAGAGAAGGCCATCTTTCATTGAGGTCTAGACCTTCTCAAATACCCATTAAGGTATATATCAACATATCTTCTCCAAGGTATATGGTTTTTTGGAACAAAGAGCTCAAAATAGGTTTGCTACGCTTAGGAATAGGCCTTTTTGGCCACCTTTACAAAGGAAGTATCAAAAATACTTCTCCCAAACTCCCAAAATATTTACCTACACCTTAAAATAGTCTCAAAAGGACATCTTCTTCAAGTTTTTTCCATAAAACCTTCCCACAATTTGTTGTCCTACTTCTTAGCTATGCTGCCAAGCCTAACACTTAGAGATGTTAGGCTTGGATCTTGACAAAAACTTCAAGAAAATCCATCCCATACTCCCTAAACCTATTAAAAAAATAAACAACACCTAAAAACACCATTCCACAATTCCTAGTTATCTTACCTCGGTGGAATGGCTTAAGAATTCACATTTTCACTCAAAACCCTTGAAAGTAGGGTTTCCAAGTGGTATAGACAAAAATGCTTCAAACAGTATCAATACTTGATGAAAAGAACTCACATAGAACTCAAATGAGAGATAATACCCTACAAAAACTCTCCAAAATGATCTTAGTTCATGACAATACTATACATGCCATACATAATTGTAAAAACAAAGAAATTTCACTAAAAATCAGTAAATCAAAGCTTCTCTTCCAATTTTTTCTTCTTCTAAAGTTACATTCCACTTGCCTCAAGGTCTGAGAGGCTCAAAAAATTGCATGAAATATCCTAAAAAATAGTTACCAATCAAGAAAAAATCATGGCATTCATTCCTCAAGAACATGCAAAAATTGATAAGTTGCAAAAAGCAACTTTTTGCAATTTCACCAACTTCTTGAACTAATGCCTAAACTGACCCTACAATGATTCTAACATAAAAATAGGTCTCATTCGACCTTATTACAAAGATGAAATGATCAAACTCAAAAGCTAACATAAACACCTATTATGCATTCCTAAGGCTAAGTGTCTAAGGTGCCCTGCACCATACAACCGGGGTAAAAAGATTTCATTCTCTTGATGAATTTAGCTCATGAACAAAGAATCCATGCTTCTTCACATCTTACTTTGAAATCCAAGTAGCATACTCATTTGGTAAACCATTCCACTTAACCAAATATTCATTGTATACCTTGTGTCTAGTCCTCTTAGCCTCTCTTGTGTCCAAAATGGCTTCAAGCTTCATTGGTTGGCTGGGTGGTAGGTCTTTAACCCACTCATCATCTTCAACTCCAATAGCATTTACTTCTTCACCTACAATCACAATGTTCTTAAAAGGATAAAGATCAACAATATTGAAAATAAGAGAGATAGCCACTCTAGGAGGGAGTTCTATCTCATAAGCATTTTGACCATACTTGTGGACCACCTTGCAATGTCCAATATTTTTCATCATCAACTTGGTGTATTTAACCTTTGGTAACCTCTCTTTCCTTAGATGAGCAAGCATTAAGTCCCCTAATTTGAACTGAACATCCCTCTTTCTCAAATCTGCCTTCTCTTTGT
The DNA here is from genome assembly GCA_007115665.2 of Sequoiadendron giganteum. Classification (NCBI taxonomy): domain Eukaryota; kingdom Viridiplantae; phylum Streptophyta; class Pinopsida; order Cupressales; family Cupressaceae; genus Sequoiadendron; species Sequoiadendron giganteum. The sequence goes on along the minus strand of CM021102.1, from coordinate 753,503,572 downwards.
ACCTTTCTACACTCTTTTTCAGACTTTCTTTGACTTTCTCATGTATGTCCATAGCTACAACAAACTCTTCTCCATTTGTACTCATTTTCTCCATTCCTTTCAGATCTCTCAACTCATATACACCTCTTGGGCTCATGCCATAGATAATCTCAAAAGGAATCCTCCCTATGCTTCGGTTGATTGAGTCATTGTAAGCATACTCATCTTGTGGAAGCATTAGACACCATGACTGATTGTGTTCTTTGGTAAGGCACCTCAAAAAGTTTCCTAGTGACCTATTAACTACTTCAGTCTGTGCATCAGTTTGTGGATGATAGGCAAAGTTGAAAGTCAACTTTGTGCCCAATTTTCTCCACAAGGTCCTCCAAAATGACCTATAAACTTAGCATCTCTATTAGAAACAATGGTTAGAGGAAAACCATGAATCCTTACAATCTCTTTAAAGAAAAAAATAGCTATATGAGATGCATCATTTGTGCTCCTACAAGAAATGAAGTGAGCCATCTTGCTAAATCTATCTACACCAACATAAATGCTATCATGCCCTCTTTGTGTCTTAGGTAGACCTAAAACAAAGTCCATGTTGATTGACTCCCATGGTCGGTTAGGAATTGGAAAAAGTTGATAAAGACCTACATTAGATATTTTTCCTTTGGCTCTTTGACACACCACACAACTCTCCATAAACTTTTTAACATCCAAATGCATTCTAGGCCAGTAATAAAACCTTTTGACCTACTCCAAAGTCTTGTCATATCCAAAATGTCCAATCAAACTACCACTATGCTTTTCTTTCATCAGATTTTCTCTCATGGAGCATTTAGGCACACACAACTAAGCACATTTGAACAATAGACCATCTTGCAAAACAAAATTAGAATGTTCACTGTGGAAAACACCTTGTGATTGATTACAAATAACAAAAGCATCCTTGAAGTCATCGTCATCTTGGTACATACCTTTCAATTCATCCACACTTACACTTTGTAGTTGAATCTCTTGAACCAACATTGCTCTCCTATTTAGAGCATCAAAACCCATGTTTTCTCTACCTTTATTATGCTTGATCGTAAAGGTATATGCCTGCAAATATTCCATCCACTTCATATGCCTATGACTTAACTTGTCTTGACTATTCAAAAATCTTAGAGCATGATTGTGTGTGAAGACTAGAATTCCTTTGGTAGAAGGTAGTGCCACCATTTCTTGAGAGATTGCACCAATGTATAGAGTTCAAGGTCATATGAGGAGTATTTCCTTTTGGCCTCATTGATTTTCACACTAAAAAATGTTACTGGTCTCCCTTCTTGACTCAAAACTGCACCTATGGCATGATCGCTTGCATCACATTCTATTGCAAACAACTTATTAAAATCAGGGAGTGTAAGAATAGGTTTCTTAGCCACTCTATTCTTTAGGTATTCAAAGCTTCTATCAGCCTCATTAGTCCATTGAAACTTACTCTTCTTCTCACCCTTAATTGTATCAATGATTGGTGCACAAATATGGCTAATGCTCTTGATGAATTTCCTATAGAAACTAGCCAAGCCATGAAAGTTCCTTACCTCTTCTACTGCTTTAGGAGTTGGACAACTGATTATGGCTTCAACCTTTGTGGGATCCATCTTCAAGGTCCCTTCTACAATTACAAATCCAAGGTATACAAGCTCCTTCTTCATAAACTCACACTTCCTGAGATTAATCATTAACTTCTCCTCATTCAACTTCTTCAACACCATATTCAAGTGCTACAAATGCTCCTCTTTTGTTCTACTATATACAAGGATCTCATCCAAGTACACTACCACAAATTTTCCTATGAAATTCTTTAGGACCTTATTCATTAGTCTCATGAATGTGTTTGGGGCATTAGATAACCCAAATGGCATCACTATCCATTCATACAACCCCTTATTAGTCTTGAAGGTATTCTTCCACTAATCTCCTCCCCTTATTCTAATATGATGGTACCAACTTTTTAGATCAACTTAAAAAAAGTAACAAGCTCCTGACAAGCTATCCATCAAGTCTTCCATCCAGGGTATGGGAAACCTATATCTAATAGTGATCTTATTGATGGCCCTTGAGTCAATACAAAGTCTCCAATCTCCATCTTTTTTAGGTGTCAAAATAGTAGGCACAACACAAGGGCTCAAGCTCTCCCTTATTAGACCCTTATCCAATAGCTCTTGAATCTGATTCCTGATCTCCTCATTTTGTCCAAGGGTCATCTTGTATGCTGCCTTGTTTGGTAGACTCGCACCCGGTATGAGATCAATGTGGTGGCTTACATCTCTAATAGGTGGCAAAGAATTTGGCAACTCCTTCACCACTATGTCCTCATATTTATCCAACAAGACCTGCACCTCCTTTGGTACTTCTTTTCCATCTACTGCTACATTTGAAATTGGCTTACCAACAATGGCATAACCAATGTTCTCCTCCTCTAGATCTTTCAAAAACTCCTTCTCCTTGACTATCATCACACTTGGTACTTTATGAACAACATCATTATCTTCTTGCAGAGGTGTAAGAGTGTATGAAACTCCATCCTTCTCAGTCACATACACATTTTTGTGTCCATCATGCTTGGCCTTTCTATAAAATTTCCATGGCGTACCAAGGAGTAGGTGGCACACATCCATTGGGACAACATCATAAAGAATTTTATCCTTGTAAGAACCTATGTTAAACTCCACCCAAACTTGCTCATTAACAAGCACTTGCTGCCCTTTCCTAAGCCATGAAATATTATAGGGAGTTGGGTGAGGATTTCATTTCATCTTAAGTTTTTCCACCATTTCCAATAACACTATGTTATCTATTGAACCAGAATCTACTATTACCTTGCATATTTTTCATTGAGATTTGCATGTTGTCCGAAACAAAGCCTTTCTTTGAGGGGGTTCCTTGCTGTTTGGCACCTTGAGTAATGTCCTCCTAATCATTAAGGTCTCTTGTACCTCTGGGGTAGCTTGTATGGATGATGAGTTTACACTTTCTACCTCCTCTTCTTGGACTAGTTGAGTTCTCCTCTCTCCACCATGAGAGCTTGCACCTTGTTTATCCAGGCACTTCCATGTAGGATGTCCATATTGGTTGCAACTATAGCACCTTCTAGAGAAGGTATTAGACCATCTTCCTTGGCCATTGAATCTGCCTCTTCCATTTGGTCTTCTTCCTCTAAAACCTCCCCTTGATTCACCACTTGATTCTTGGTTTAAATTTTGTTCACCTTGGTCTCTTTGTGTTCCTCTTCCATTAGAGTTTAATTTTCCCTTAAAACTCTTTCCTTTGCCCCTTGACTATTTTTCTTGCCTCCTCCTTATCTTTTCCTCTACCTTAGTGGCCATTTGAAATCATTCTTCTACTATCCTAGGGTTAGTGAGGCTCATCTCATCTTGAATATTGAATCTCAGACTGTTCAAGTACCTTTCTACTTTCTCCTTTTCATTCTCAGAGTGTCTAGACCTTATGGTCAACTTGTGAAACACCTCAGTGTATGCTGCCACATCCAATTCTTTTTGTCTCAAGTTTTGTAACCTCTTAAACACTTGGATCTCATAATCTTCTGGTAGGAATTGGATTTTCACCTTAGCCACCATCTTATTCCATGAACCAATCTTTTTCTTACCATTCTTTGTCCTCTCCTCTTGGATATAGTTCCACCATGTCAATGCTGGTCCCTTCAACTTAGTTTTGGAAAACTTGACCTTCTTATCCTCTTCCACCTCCTTATATTCAAAATAGTTGTCTAAGGCATCTATCCACTCAATTACCTCTTCACCACTCATCTTACCACCATACATAGGTAGTTCCATCTTCACTTCATGAGCATCTCCCTTTGCAGCCTTGAGCACTTTTAGAAAATTCTTTTCCTTAGGATCCAACTCCTCTTGTGGTCCTTGTACGAGGTTCTCACATTCCCCTTCTTCCTCTTCTTCAGGGTCACTCTCATATGCAATCCCCTTTCCTCTCTTTTCTTTGACTTCCAGTGCTTTCATCCTGGCTAACACAACTTATTGAGACTCTCTTAGGGCCTTAATCTCCCTAGAAATAATTGAACCACCTTTTGGAGGCATTTTGAATGCTTTAACTAGCAATTTTCTTTGCTTCAACACAATTCTTTTTCCCAACTGATCTAGAGCCTAAGCTCTGATACCACCTAATGTAGAACAAGGGTGGATTCAACTTAAGGAGACCTAAAAAAACATGATTCAAACACTAACTCACTCCCAATAATTCCACCTATGTGACTTTCAATAGCTAGCCTTCCATTTCTAGTAGATCCCCAAATTGACCTATTTTGGTATATCTTTTAGAGAATGTCATCTCTCATTGAGTTGTAAACCTTCTCAAATACCCATTAAGGTATATATCAACATATCTCCTCCAAGGTATAGGGTGTTTTGGAACAAAGAGCTCAAACAGGTCTACTACGCTTAGGAATAGACCTTTTTGGCCACCTTTACAAAGGAAGCATAAAAAATACTTCTCCCAAAATCCCAAACTCTTTACCTACACCATAAACCAGTCTCAAAAGGACATCTTCAAGTTTTTTCTATAAAACCTTCCTACAATTTGCTGTCCTACTTCTTAGCTATGCTGCCAAGCCTAACACTTAGAGATGTTAGGCTTGGATCTTGACAAAAACTCCAAGAACCTCCATCCCCTGCTCCCTAAACCTATAAAACAAATAAAAAACACCTACAAACACCATTCCACTATTCTATTATGCCTTGCATAACCACCCCATCTTAAATTTGGTCAAAAATGGGCCCCCCTTGTTTCTTGTCCTTGGCATTTTCATTCGTGACTTAGGAGTTGTTCTTTTCTCCTAAGTTTTCTTTTTCTTTTTCTCTGGCAAAAGCAGAACTGAAACAAAGCTTGAATTCATAACTTGCAAAGTTTCATGATCAATATCGGTTTCAATCCTGCCCCTATTTGTTTCCTTTTCCTGTTGTTGTTTCTTTTTGTTTCGTTTGGGGCAAGCTCGACCTTGGTCCCTGTTGGAGTTGAGAAGATGGAACACCACAGAAGCCCAAAAGATCTTTGCAAGCAAATAACCTATTACAAGGAGAAACAAAGAGAAGCAACAAAGGAAATGCTCAAGAATGTGGAGCCATGAGTTCACACAAAATGTAAAATTGAATTATTGATACAAAAGATAGTTTTCAACTACATATAGATGAAAACCCTAAAAAAGGAAAACCCTAGGCTTGCACAATAATAATTAATAAAGTAATTAATTATTATGTACCTAATGTTAGCTTAAGTGAAAAGAGGTGAAAGGGAACTTTAAGTAATTAAACAAATATTATTTAATTAATAAAGTAAATACCCAATTACTCTAACACCCCCCCTTAAGATAGACATAGGGAGAAGCTAAAACCTAGAAGAAGCTACTGAAAGAAAAAGCAATGGGTCCCGGCAACAAGGCCAGATTAGGTACCCATGTACAAAATCAATGCAAATTAAATGAAATGGGGTAAAGGAGAAAACCCAGTGGGAACAAAACTCCTCCCCAAAATAGAATGCAAGGAAGGAATGCAATGCACTAATGAAAGAAGGATAGGAGGTGGATAACATGATACCCCCCATAGAAAGCTTCTATCATATAAGTACATGTACAATGATCTCCATAGGAGATATAGAAAGAGAGAAGAAGGCCCCCCCACAATGAAGAAACTTCTGTCACAATGGTAGATGCCTGATGTAAAATCCAAAAAGAGATCCTGAAGCGGCAAATGATATTCCTCCCCTTGGGAAGAAACGGATCCATGGACCTGTACCGAAGAAACCTTGTGAAGAAAGAAGAACCAATCTATCTCAAGATGTGTGCCATGATAGGATGCTGAAGAGTCTCACTGTTTGAATGGAAACAAATAATGTCAAATCCAAATTGATGTGGAGAATACTGAAATGCAACCTCTGAATGCATGGATAATGGTGGGCGAACAGTGATAACCTGACTGTCAAGGTAGAGGAGATGAATGTTCTCAAAATAATCCTCCAAGTCTGCAACATAAGAGTCCAAAGTAGCTATGTCTGGAAGATGTATGATTCCCTACTACACTGAATCAAGAACAACAAGAGATGCTGATGAAGTCTCAGTCTGAAGAGTAGGAACTGGGAGACAAACCTTTGATCCATTGGAATAAGTAAGGGTGTCTAAATACTCAAGCTCCTCTAAAGTATCATGATCAAATGGTGTATTCTCTCACCAAGCAATGGGTATGAGACAATCTGAAGCAGGATCCTCTGGGAATGGAGATAGAATAGGGTCTCCATAGATCTCCCAAAGATGTGTCCAAAGTGGGTGAGGAAAATCAATGTCCGATATAACCAACACAGTTTCATGATCAACACTAGACAATATAACTCCTGCAATGTGATTTCTAATAATATCCCATGCTAATCTGCCCTCTAAAGTTGCTGGTTCAAGTATGAGATCATACAAATAAGGCAAAATATTAAGCCACCTACAATGTGTAAGTATACCCTTTGCCCATGACTCATAATTACCCCATTCCAGAAGAACAACTGAAGGGTGAGTAGAGAAACCCATGATAACTCTTCTAATGAAAAATTCAGAGACTAATGATCTCAACAATGATAAAGCATATCAACATAACCCATCCAATGTAAACAAACCCCATGTAGGAGCCAAGATGACCAAGTAATTGAGCAAAGTGTAAAAACACACAAAGCTGAATAAAACATACCTGGTAGATATTCTGATAAAATAGATCACATCACTGAATAGAGCATGTGGAGAGCTTTCCAACGCCTATTCAATTTTGAAAAACGGAGTCCGTTTGCATCTTCTATGACCTTGGAAGTTAAGAAAGTAGACCTCACTTTGACTGGTAAAAAAATATAGACTAGTAAAATTTTTGTAAAATTACCTACACCATTAGATCAATGCTGAAATTAGCTTTCCAACGCTTCTTCCTGTTCGAAAAACGGAGCTAGGATGCCCAAGTTATGCCCGTTTTTGTGAGAGTAAAAAAAATGCCCTATTTGACTCTTCTAGCACCCGGGAGCTTTAAAAAAAGAGCCCCTGGTCACGTGGGCAAACCAGGGGGCTGAAATAGGTAGAGCCCATGGTCGCCATATGACCAAGCAACGGGGGTTTAAAGGCCCACGGGGGCTGGCATGGCCGAATTGGGTCGGCGAGCTGGGTGGCGAGCTCGGGTCGACAGGGCGAGCTGGTGGTGTTGGTGTCGGCAGGGACGAGCCCGACAGTGAGCACAGAGAGCCAGGCAGGAAGTGGCTGAGCAGAGTTGGGTGGATTCAGCTTGGCAGAGCCCGGCGGTGAGCATAGAGAGCCAGGCGGGAAGCAGCCAAGCGGAGTCGGGTGGAGTCAGCTCAGCGGAGCTTGGCGGAGCCAAGCGGGGTTGGCGCAGCGACAGTGGTGGGAGTGCAGGGAGGCCGAGCGGTGGAGCCGGAGTTGGTGGCCGCTTGGCGGTGCTGTGGTGGCTACCGGGCAGTGAAATAAATTTAACTGGCCACGCACAAATTTAGCAAAAAAAACCTTTGTTTTTTTTTAATTTTTTTAATTTTTTTGCGATTTTTGCTCCGTATGGCCCTAGGGCACAAAAACATTTTGCCTTCCAAATTGACTGTAACTAAAATTGATGATTTGACAGTCGATTTAGGGGTTTTTGGGCTCTACGAATCCAATGGCACTATCCATTTGAGCCCAAAGTGAACCCAAAAAATGGAGTATGCTGAATCCACCCAAAAAAAACTTAGAACCCTAGATTTGCTTCCAATGCAAAATCTCAAAACAAGAACAAGCAGCTACAAATCTGAAGCTCTGATACCATGTTGGAGTTGAGAAGATACAACACCATAGAAGCCCAAAAGATCTTTGCAAGCAAATAACCTGTTACAAGGAGAAAAAAAGAGAAGCAACAAAGGAAATGCTCAAGAATGTGGAGCCATGTATTCACACAAAATGTAAAATTGAATTATTGATACAAAAGATAGTTTTCAACTACATATAGATGAAAACCCTAGGCTTGCACAATAATAATTAATAAAGTAATTAATTATTATGTACCTAATGTTAGCTTAAGTGAAAAGAGGTAAAAGGGAACTTTACGTAATTAAACAAATATTGTTTAATTAATAAAGTAAATACCCAATTACTCTAACCATCCCAATTCCTTTGTTGTTTGTTATTTTTTCGTGTCATGTTGTTTCCTTTGGCAGAATCGGATCTGGATCATATTTGAAACTTGGAACGTTGCAAACTCCCAATTTTGGTTCCCATTCTATCTTCGCACTCGCTTTCTTGTTTTCTTCTTCTCCACTTTACTTTTGTTACACGATAGTTGTGTGCTTGTTTCCACCTTGATTCTGTGCCCACCCAACCATATTAATGGCATTAATTGTAGGACATCCACACACACGAAATCAAATTCATAACCTTAATTAAGGTTAATTTTCTCATTATTATTTTTGCCTAAACTGTAATACTAAACCAGAGCCAATATGGAGAAGGAGGAGCACGATTTGGTCAAAAAGCAAGCATCTGCACGCTGATTGTGATCAATTTTCATCTTGTTGGGTAGTGTTGAGGTAGGTGGGTTTTTTTTTTTCTCTCGCTTCATTTTGATTTTGATTTTTGTTTGCTTCCTTGTGTTCTTCACGCGTTTGTGGGAACTTTCTCGTGGATCTTTGTTTTTTTCTGTGGTGTTGCTTTCATTCTTTTTTTTACTTTTCTTTCCTTTTGTGTCTTTTCTTGTTTATTTTGCTCGTTGTGGTCATTTTCGTGTTTGGTGGTGTCTGTACTCTCATGCCCTAGTTTTTAGGGTTTTTGTCTTTGATAGGTTTTGAGGGCTTTTAGAGGTCTCAAATCTGTCGAAGGACTTGTTTCATTTCACTCGTGTGTGGACTCAATGATTTCCATATCGGGTTTGGTGCCCTAAAATTCTTGAGTCGACTAATTATGAAAACTAGTGTTTTGTACGCTATCTCAAATTAAAAAAATCATGCCCTAGATGGTGGTCTTCCCTTGGTCATATGAAGGATTGATTCACCTTGTTGTTTTAGGCCTCTTCAACTCATGCTATGACCTCATTTTAAATTACTATGAGTTTTTGATCAAGATTGTACTATGCTTAATGATAACAGGCAGAAGCGGGGCCAAGGAATGGATTCAACCCATTAAAGTCCTTTTGAAAGTTCAAAACTGATTCTGAGTCTGTTCCCGATGAGCTTTTGACTTTGTTTCACATCCTTTACACCAACAGAACCGGAATTGGAACTTTGTAATGTTCCAGGTCTGGTTTTCATTTTGACCCCGTTCTCGGTTCCAATGTTGATTCCAATCGCGGTCCCCATTTCGATGATGATCCCGACCCTGATCCTGCCATACTAGAGGCTTTCCAATACTGATTCCTTTCTTGGTTCCACCTCCGATAAACCTTCAAATTTTACTAAGTGCAAAAGGCTACCTAGGGAAGGGCAAATCAACATGAAGGGTAAGTATTCTAATATTGATTTTCCTACTTTCTATTGATTTAATCTAGGGTTTTCTTGTAGAAATAAACAATGTTAGGAGTATCTGTGGGAGATTCACAAGTGGGAGGCCAAGTTGTAGAGAGTTCAAGACAGACGAAGCTAAAGAAGATAAAGGTGGAACAAATACCTTATACTTTGAGATACAAACATCAGAATACCACTCCCACAACTAGCAAGCTTGATTTAGGATGGTCATATATTATAGATATTGACTTGGGATCCTTCAATTGTGAGGAGTTTACTCTAGATACCTTTGCAGAAGAAGTGACTGGAAGGACAGAAAGAATAGTCCAATCTGGGCTAGCACAAGTCACACTTTTTCCTCTATTAGTTCAATGCCTAAAGCTCATTTTGAATGCAGTAGGGGCTTATAATTTAGTGTCAAGGCAGTGCATGGACCAACAAGGGAATGCCATAATTGATCTATCCCTACAAATGATGAGGTTCATGTTAAATGCACCTACCCCAAGGAATCCTCGACAGTTGACTAAAGTGGAGGTATTGCAAAAATTCAATAAGGATAAAGAAGTCAATAGATCCCACATGAACAAGAAGTCGTTGAGGATTAAGAAGAAGTCCTTAATCAAGATGCTTGAACAACCTAAAAGAGGAGACTTCAAGAAGGAAGCAGATGAATTAATTTTGATGTTGTCCAAGGTGTTCCAGAAAAAGGATTCTATGTGCTTCAAGGAATGGATGTTCCCATTCATTGAAGCTATTTTTGATGGCGGTCAACAATTTGATTGGTGAATGATCTTATTTGACAATTTTCATAATCAGATGTTAGGGGTAAGGGAAACCAAGAGCTTCTTTATGACTTCTTATGTCATATATGTTGCTGCAAGGATGGGTATCTTTCTTGGGTTGAATGCAGTAAGAGTATTGGGAGAAGCTCTGGGACAACAAAAAGTTTGGAATCATTATGACCAATTAACTTTACAAAAATTAGAGCTACACCATAGAAGGGTCAACGATGCATTCCTCTATGTCATCATCAAAGAATTAACTGGGGATGCTGGATTTAGGTTGAGTAGAGATGCTATGGCTCTTATTGCTTAATGGGGACATTGGTATATCCAATATCCTAGGTTCTCATACTTTAGGTTAGTAGGATTTGATGGCCATCCTCACTTACTCCCAAGGTGTTGCAGTGATAGGATTGTTCTTATGGAGTTTATATATCAAGCTTTAGGATTCAATGCAAGATTTACCATCAAACATAAGCCCAAATGCCATAAGTTCCCTATGAAGTTGGGGGAATATTGTTGTCTTCACAATGTAGCTGCAAAGGTAGTATGTGAAGATTTGAGCTATTTGAAGTTGGGATTGTATACATCCCATAAGCATTTTGATCCGGAGAGCAAAATGAATGCCCTGAATTCCATTGTTTTTGACAAACATTATAATTTGTTGGAGGATTTTTGGATTGACCTACATGATGACTATGATGTTAGAAAAATGAGCTATGAAAGGCTAACCATCCCAAAAATTATTGAGTATGGGGTGAAAGAAGACATTCCTGACACCTTATCTGATGATGGTGTGATTTTGGATCCTAGATATGAAGCAGGAAAGGTGGGCACTAAGAATCTAGACCTAATAAATTGGGATGAGGAAGAGTCTATTGATATCAAAAAAATTTGTAGGACAGTGATGGATAGAAGTATCCATTGGGTGGTCATGAGGGTGAAAGAGCCACAACCTCAAGCTTCAAAAAAGAGGAAAGTAGGGGCAACCAAAGGTTATCAGAGGACCAAGAGGAGAGCAAATCCCAAAGATAAATTAAAGCATCTTCCTCCCATATCTGGAGGAGATGGTGTTCCAGAAAGACTTACTCAGGAAGTCCATGAATCACAAGGCATGGAGACTACAACAGTTGGATAAGGCTCCTCTTCTTGACCTCCACTCAAGAACCTAGCAAAGAATTACCTACAGGTATTCTTCATGAGAAAGCAGAAAATCTGAAGGGAAAGGAAAAAGAAGTTGAAATTCATGATGTCAATTCTGATTCAGAAGCCACTCAATCAGATGATGAACCTCTTGTAGCTAAATTAGCTTATGATATTGAAGAAGTTGAGATTGAACATGTTCTTACTCTAGAAGATCAATGGAAATTGTTTGAGGATGCAAAGAAAGAAGCAGATTCTAAAGCACAAGCTAAGGCACTAGAAAAACAACGAGAAGCAGAGGCCAAAGCCAAAGCTGATATGCTTGCCAAATAATAGGAATTAGAAGTTTTAGCAAAGGATGAAGAATTGGCAAGGCAAAAAAAAGAGGAGGATCTTCTGCTGCAACAAAGGGAAAAAAAGTGGAAAGCTAAGGAAGAGAGAGATAAGTTAACTCTGCTACAAAAGATCCATGAGCTAGAAGAAGAGAATGCTCAACAAAGAAGAGAGAAAGAAGCCCTTGAAGCCAAGTTTAAAGCAGTAGAGGAGGCTCAGAGGAAGAAAGAAGAAGAAGAGCTTGAGCTGAAGAGACTAGAAGAAGAAGAACATGCTAAAATTGACCAAGAAGCAACCAAGGCATGGGAAGGGGTGGAAGAATTAAAGAAAGAAAGAGATCAACTATTGGAGGAGAGGAGATTGGAAGAAGAAAAATTGGCCAAAGTTGAACAAGAAAGAGAAGCAAAAGCTGAAGGTGAAAAATTGGCTAAGGAAAAGGTAGAAAACGAGAAATAACAAGAGGTTGATTCTCAACCCAAGGCAACACTTTGGAAATCCCTCTCTCCTGCCACATCTTCTTCTACTCAGGTGATGACTCCCCCTGTTTCCCCGACATGACTGAAGCTTAATCTAGAGAGGAAACATATGGTGCAACCACAACCCCTTAATTGGGATGATGTTAGAAAGTAAATTGAGAAGGAAAGGCCAAATAAAAGGGCTAGAGTTCTCCATTCCACTAGACCGACGAATATTAGGGAGATTCTTGCTAAATGTGCCATTCCAATGGTTGACAAGGATAAACATGACATATATTTGAGTGATTATCAATTGGGTACTGTAAATCTAGGAATGCCTAAAAGAAACAAACAAATGGACCTAATTGTTTTTGTAGCGTCATCCACCAAATCAAGAATGATCAAGGACAAGCAAAAGAAAGATGAGCTTAAGTCATAGGTGGATCAATTACATAAGTTTTTGAAAGACTTGTATTCTCCTATCTCTTCATAGTCTGCTACTCCTAAGACACCCATTTTGTTGAGAAAAAAAGATGTCGACAACTTGGTTGAAATGAGGAATCAGGTGGGAATGATGGTCAGATGGATTGCTAGAATAAACCAAGAAGTGGAGGATTTGTTTGTGGAAGGTTGCAAAGCTCATGAAGGAGCATTAGAGTTGATCAATGAAATGGTCACACATGCTGAAACTCTTGGAAAAAAAGAAGAAGAATATTTAGAGCATGCAAGGAAGCTGAAAGACATCAATAAGCTACCCAAGAAAACTTTGTTAGAACAATCCATCCTCAAGGAAGACAATGCAGATTTTGTTGAAAAGACTATTAGCATCATCAGGTTCCGATCTTCGTTCATCTATGGAGACAAAAATGAGGTGCAACAGGCTAGAAAGGATCTTAATGAGTAGGTTGAGGAATTGGGAACAAGTATTACCATACTTGTTAATGAAGACATTCCTATGGAAGATGGCCTCCTCCTTGATAAACTCAAGGGAAAAATGGAATGGTAGATTTGAAGAAATGATGCAAAAATGGGATGATGGTGATGATCTCTTGATGGATAGGCTTATGGATGTTAAGGAAGAGATAAAGGCTACCAGAAGGGACCTCATCAAACATAAAGATATGAAAGAGTTTGCCTCTACTGAACTGTAGAGAATAAAGTTTGAAGATAGTTGGGTAGATGGGCCAGATACAGATGTGCTTCAACAGGTGATTACCAATTATGATGAGTACATGTTGGAGCAGAAAACATAGGATTAAGGTAGTAATACACCTATCCCTTGGCTAGATTAGCATCAAGAAGGCACGGTTTGTTGGACATGTGTTTTTCCTATTTTGCAGGGAGGTGATGTAAATTCAACTGAAGATCTTAGCAATTCCACCTTCCTCCTTTTGAATGTAGGTTTTGACAAAGAGTCCCCAATCAACAATTGAAGATCAAAATGGACACTCATCCTGCATTGCCCCAGTCGCCCCATGATTTGTGGATCTATATTTTGATGAGAGGAATTAGTGTTAAACAAGTTTATATATATAATTTCTCTCCACTTTGTAAAGGTCGGCTCATTGAAGCAAGATTAGCCACCTAGAGGATATCTAAGATAGTTTACAGTTTTTAAGAAGATTTTTATAGTTTATGAAAAGATACTTGGACACATATTATTTACAATTTTTCAATATAGTTATGTTATTTTCAAGAATTAGTTTTAATGGTAATGTTAATGAACCATAGTCATTCGTATTCCAGTGAATGCTATGCATAAGTGTTTCTTATTTGATGAGAATCAATAGAAGACTCTGAATTTAAGACTATTTCATTGAATTATATGTGAATGGAAGTTCTACCTCTTGAATTAGCACTATGAATGCATGCAATGGTACAAAGTGTTATGTGGATTGTATCGTTCTGTAGTTTTAGTTATTTGAAAGGAAAACTCATTACAAAATTCATATGTCTAAATTAAAAGGAATTTACTTTTATGATTTTCTATTCTAAGCTCTGTTCTATCTTTTTCTATTTATTTACAACCCCCCCCAAATGTTAGAATAAGTTATATTATGTAGTTTGTATCCTTTACTAGTAGGCCCCTTGAACATTACGGTTGCATGGACTACCAAACAAAACAACACTGTTGAGAACCAACTACAAAGACCTTGGAAGATAAGTGGTTTTAGATCAGTTATCTTTTTTAGGAGAAATAGAGTAGAAATATTTTGTTTGATGTTGTGTTATTTTGACCTTCAAAATGTTCCTAGTTATCTTACCTCAATGGAATGGCTTAAAAATTCACATTTTCACTCAAAACCCTTGAAAGTAGGGTTTCCAAGTGGTATAGACAAAAATGCTTCAGACAGTCACAATACTTGATGAAAAGACCTCACACAACACCCAAATGAGAGCTAAGACCCTACACAAACTCTCCACAATGATTATAGTTCATGACAGTACTGTACGGGCCATATAGAATTGCAAAAACAGAGAAATTATATTAAAAATCGGAAAATCAGAGCTTCTCTTCCACTTTTTTCTTCTTCCAAAGTTACATTCCACTTGCCTCGAGGTCTAAGAGGCTCAAAAACTTGCATGAAAGATCCTAAACAATATTTACCAATCAATAAAACACCATGGCATTCATTCCTCAAAAACATGCAAAAATCGACAAGTGCCTAAAATGACCCTACAATGATTCTAACATGAAAAATAGGTGTCATTAAACCTTATTACAAAGATGAAATGATCAAACTCAAAATCTAACATAAACATCTATTATGCATTCCTAAGGCTAAGTGTCTAAGGTGCCCTGCGCCAATGACATTTAATTAAGCAACTTATAATTGATTGCTTCAATAAAGTTTACATTATTAGTTTGATTTAATATCATGCAAAATTTGAGGGGTCTACCTTGTGTTTGAATTTGCATACAAATTTGCAAAAGTTCACAAAGGATAACCTAACACATTTCAAGGTATTAGTTTTGCAAAAGTTTAAATGAAAGAAAAAATAATCCCATAAACTGTGTTGGCCAAACTTAGGGAAAATAATTAAAGATAATGCTGAAAATGAAACCCTAAACTCAACCTGCGGCCAACACTTCATTTTCATTTTTGTAGCTTTTCACTTTGTTGGGCATCGCCATGGTCTGAACCCGAACTTCTGGAGGTTTCAACTCAAGGTCGCATTTGAAGGTTTTAAATAGATTCAATGCAAAACACATCAAAGCCGAGCTTGGGTAAGCTCTGAGTCTATGCAAACTTGCATTTCTTTTCAATATCTTGATATTCTAGAAAACTCGAGGGTTTTCTCTTGCTTGTAGGTTGAGATTTCAACATTTTGTACCTTTTTTTCCATGCTTTCACTCATGTAGAAATCTTGAAGATTTTAATAAAACGCCATAGGCCATGGCTTCACTTTGTGCATTCTAGATTTTCACTATTATTTTAGAATGATGAAAACATTTTTATTTTATGTATATTCCTCTACTAGAAATGATGAAACCTCATGTCTTGCTTTTAAATTATTATTTTTGGAAGTGTTGAAGTTTATATGCAAGCCGTGCTTTCCCTTTTTTGCTTTTCTCTTTCAATAACATGAAATGAGCTTTCACCTTTTGCAAGTATATAAGTATTACTTACAAGAATTTAGGTTTTCTAAGCACCTTCAACAAGAAATCAAGGGTTTTACCATGCTCTGTTTAAGATTTTATTGACTATCTTAGCCAAGCTTCCCTGATTGCTTTAAAGAATAAGTTCCTTCTTCTTCTATTCAGACTCGCATGGTTTCAACCTCATACTGTAAGGAGTTTCATTTTTGTAACATGTATCTTGGTTTGTCTTGTTTGAAGCTTGAGCTCCCTCTTGCTTCATTCTATATAAATTTAAGGGTTTGATATTTGGAACCCTACTGTAATTCCGAGTTCAAGAATTTCATCTTTTTTGAAAGAAAAACCCTTAAGAGTTACCTATGCTTGAGGGTTTTGCAAGATAATTGGGGAATTTTTAAATATTCAACTATGGCTAAGAGCCTCTAGCTTTGAAATACTTCGTCTTTTGTTCAAAACCCTAAGAAACACCCTGCTATTCTTGTAGGGTTTCAATTTTAGCATCTATGGTCAATGCTTACATTTAATGTATTTTGTGTTCCATTTTTTTTCCAAATTATTTCTACCTTCTAAAAAAAAATAGAGAACCTTTATTCTGGGATCGACCCTCATATTCTCATTTGGTTTTTCCCTCTCTTGTTATAGCAGGCCGGTTTATGCTGCTATGTATCTTGCATCTGGTTCATTGAGTAAAGCCTCACTTGACTACCCCCTAACATGTATTGGCTGTAGGTTATGAGTTTCACTTTATAAAGTGGCTTGATTTCCCTTAGTACACTTGTCCTCTTATATTTCCCTGTACACATATGATTCTTAGACAATGTTTTCTTTTCACTTATAATGTTGTGCTTGAGAAAAGCATTAACTGTCTCTTAAATCATTTGGATTTTACTTTCCTTTTTATAACATTGTGGCTGTTGTTTCATATATTGATCATTGTTCACTTCTTGAATATATGTAATCACATCTTATTGAATAACATTAGAATATGGAGCCTCCAAATGAGGCAACACTATTGTTATTGCTTCATAATTCTGGCTAAAGACTTTTATGATCTCACCCTTCTATTTATCATATATCTGCTCCTTGTAGGGTTGTCATGTCTTCATGACAAACCAGTGACATCTGCTCTATGTCTACACAAAGGAATATATTTATGGCTGGCACCATAATTTGTAGGTTGTCTTCTAGCAATGATTCTTTGAGTCATATTTGTTTAAATGAAAACATGTCACCATCCTCTACAACACTATCTCCACTTCATTCATTACTGTCACTTGATAAGGATTGATTTCTTGCATCCGTTTACTGTCACACAATGTTGCAATATTTAGTGGTTTAAAAGTGCCTCTCATGCATGATTTGATGTCCTTCCATTCTCCTTTGCATTTAGTGATCTACAAAGTCACTACTCTAGTCACTTCTTGTGATTCCAATGTGAATGTATAATGGATTTGTGGGTTCATGAGCATCTATGCATTGTTATTTTTTTTATTTTTGTTATTTTTGTTGTGTCTATGATATGTCTTGATACATGATGTTGTAAAACTGTTCTCACTGTGATTCCATTGAGCAAATACTTTGTCATTTATTATAGTGACGTCAACCAACTCACCATTATAGGTGATGAGATATATGCTCAAAGTTGATAAATGTAATAATTTTACACTCTCATCCCTCTCAAAACAAGAGGGAAGCATGTTGGGCTCAACCCTTGTGGGAGCCCATTTTTCCACCACATGATATGATGTCAAACAAGATGAATCATGTAATGGTAATTGAACCTGTACCTACATAGTGAACAAACGAGTTAGATAAAATAATGAAGCCAAAAACTTCCATTAATGATTTGAATCTTCTACTCCTGAATTTTTGTGAAATTTGTATATTTGATTAAATGTTTCATAGGATTAGATTAAATATCTGTTGATGTATGCATATGAAGAGAAATTTGATTTTGAGCTCTAACACAATCTATTTATGCAAGTATCTCCAGAGAAACCAACGAAAGAGTTGGAGTTGGAGGTGAAGACACAACTGACAACCTTTTGATTCATCATTCAAGCAATGACGAATCAAATTTCATTTCATGTTCTTTACCTCTTCAGTTGCATAGTTTACTCTTTGTGTTACATTTCATCATGTATGATCAGTTACTCCCACGACTTCTTTGGGACATCATATATTTGTAATTATAAATAAAAGAGAACATTAATGCAAAAAATTGTAATATTTTCTCTTGTAACATTTGCATAATGAACTGCAATCCATTTGATAATATTCCTATGCATATGAATGGAACTTTAGTAGAAAATAATGTGTACCTTTTTATCTTTATTTTGCAAATGCTATTCTAGCTCTACTTGATTGAGCTGAAAGAAAAATTAGGTAACATTTTGGTGACATTTTAGGGGTGTTTTCCTACTAAACAAATAGGATCAATAGCCTTGTATATACATTAGGCATAGGAGTCCATTATTTCTTTTTTGTGACTCATAAAACTACCTGTATCTCAGCTGTCAAGAACTATACAACAACAAAACTAAAACTACAAACAACTACCATGGCTCTGTTTAGGATAGGAACAACAAACATGTGCATCGGTACATAATGGAAACAAAAAATGAGCTAAAAATAATGTGCCTAGAGCACTTATTAACTGAAAATCTCTACTTAACTATGTACAACAACTTTTGATATTCAATAACATTGTTTGAGGTGAATCTGGTTCACAGGGATATGCAAAACCTCTCCATTCAACTTAGAAAGGTAAAAAGCATTATGTTTTCATTAGATGGTCACATATGGGCCATCCTACATAGCATTATGCTTACCAGGTTTTCTTTTAAGTTCATCCCATTTAAACACTAGATCACCTTCATTGAATTTTCTTGTTTCCTTTAATTCCATCAGTTGTGCAAGCCTAATTTCCATAGGCTGCTCCTCTAACAATTGAAGCTCCTTAATTAAATTGAAAGTAGGTAGTTCAACTAAAATTTGAAATTTAGCCTCCTTACCATAATTAAGAACATAAGGTGAATTACATGTAGCTCTTTTAGGAGTTATTCTGTCACCCCAAAGGGATAACTTCAACTTGTCATGCCAGGTCCTTTGATTATCCTCAATGTTCTTTTTAATAATCTTGATCAAATTCGTATTGGCGGATTCAGCCTGTCCATTACCCTGAGGGTAATAATTGGACAAGGTATTCAAAAATATGTTGTTCTTAACAGAAAAATTATAAATGATTAAGCCAAAAAATGCTAATGCATTATCAAAAATGATAGAATCAGGAGTTCCTGAACCACCAAAAACATATACAAACAAGGGAAAGAGGATTCCCTTTACTAGACTCCTAGGGTTTTTCACCCTAGAATTCCTTGGTTTAGGAATGACACTCTTTCCAATTTGGTGATATGGTCTTGGTGATTTCATTCAAAGGGCAAGGATGATTGAATATGGTTCTAATATGTGTGTATAAAGTGTGGCTAAGTGCTACAATAGAATGAAACTAACTAACTATGGAACATGAACCAAATGTAAATCTAAACTACATGCAATGTGAAATAAATGACCTAAAAGTATGTAAACATAAAGGAAATTGGAAAGATCAGAACTTGTGCACCTGGAAATGAGATGTTGCAGATGAATGGCCCCAGAATGCTCTAGAATTTGCCTGAATTAAGCAAAAGGACATTTACGCCAAGCTGGGCGACCTAGACCTTTTATCAGGAATATCTGTTGAAGTAGGTTTCTGTCAAATGGGTACCCAGAAATGTGAAAATTGTTGGAATATGCCTTAGTTTTTTGGCATGTCTTTCGGCCTTGTTTATGGTGTTTACCGCCTTACTGCAGTGGCTTTGGCTGGCTTTGGTGGTACCGCAGTGATTGGTTTTGGCAGTTACCACCATACCGCAGGCAGTGGGTCAACTCACCATGGTAATGCGGTGAGACCACCTGCGGTCGGGTTCGACGGTTACCGCCATACCGCGGCCAGCGTTCTGGCTAACCATGGTGGCCGCGGTAAGACCGCTAGTGGCCTGGCTAGTGATTACCGCCTTACTGCAGCCAGCGTTCTGGCTGACCATGGTGGCCGCGGTAAGACCACCAATGGTGGCTTTGGCAGTTACCGCGGTACCGCAGGCGGTGGGTCCACTCACTGTGGTAGCACAGTGAGACCGCCTACGGTTGGGCCTGATGGTTACCGCCATATTGTGGCCAGTGTTTTGGCTAACCCCAGTGGTCACGGTAAGACCACCTGCGGTCTGCCAAGCCGTTTACCGCCATACCGCAAGGCATTGCTGACAAGGTTGCGGTAGCATGGTAGGAGCTCAAATGAGCTTGAGGCATAGTTTGACTGAGTTGGAATCGGTGTCAGGGTAGCTGGTGAATGGAAGAGTGACACATGGTAGTTTGGCAGCGTCTGGTTGGCCAAAGGACTAAGAAAGGGTAGAGCTCGGTGTTGACTTGGGGGTTTGATTGGCGAGCTCGGTTGGCTTACTGCCATACCCCAAGCTGGTCGAATGAGCTTCATGGTAGTGTGGTAAGGGCCCTGGTGAGCTCAAAGCTTGGATGATCGAGCTGGTCTAACTGTCAAAAGCGAATGACGAATGTTTTGGTGACACGTGGAAGATCTTTATGATCTGATTGGCCATATGGATATTTCCTGATTGCAATGGAGCTGTATTATTATATGAAGGTTGACGGACTCGTCTACAACCAGGGTCTTAATGTTTGTGTGGCTCAATGCATTTGCATGGTCGGTGCACATTATCAACGAATGGTCGTGCTCTATAGGTAGGATAGTTATTATCCTGGATGACCGTTGCTAAGTGAGAGAAGGAGACTAAGTGAGTTAGATGCAGAGAGTGTTTGAGTAGTATGCTAAGGCATTATAATTGTGAACACTGTCTCTCGGATCAAGTCGATGTGAACCTGATGTGAGGCCTTGGGGTTGTGCTGGCCAAGAGGCTAGTTGTGACAGTGTTTTGAGAGGAGCTAAAGGGAATCTATGTAGTATGACAGATATATGTCATTGTAACTACATGAAGGTTCTGGTTTTGTAACCTGCCTGTATTCTCCTGATGGACAAGATGTATCACTCCTAGAAGAGCATAGCTCTGGTCTTGTATTGTAACCGTCTTAGTTACTAAATAATACATGTGAGCTGAATGTTTTCCCCACGTATATCTGTGTGTTCATTGTTTGGTCTTCCATGGTTATCTTTCTGTGTTGAATCTATTAGTTGTTTGCATTCACTTTCCTCAGTAGGATCAATGGGGGATCAACTGTGCCTGTTCTGCTTTATGGTATATTTGGTTGTGTCTTTGTTGTGATTTTGAATTGAAATCACTAAGACACTGCTGTCTTAGATGCATATCTTGATGACAGAACCAAATCCGTATCCCCAACAAGTGGTATCAGAGCAGGTAGCTTGTTGCTCTTGATACCAACAAGTGGTATTAGAGCATGTTTTGCTGAAGTTCTGTGTTTTCTCTTGTGAAGATTTCTTAGCCTGGCAAGCTTGAGGAAGTCTAGAGAAATTGGTTGGTGATTGATCCTTCGGTGAGTGGAAATTTTTTGCTTCATTGATTCAACATATAGTTTGAAAGATGTTTGAGATGACTGGAGTTGGTCATGTTGTGGCAACATGGTCTGAAGCTCTTGGCTCACAACAAAGTTCCTAATGCAAAGGGTGTGAGATGTCCTTATGGTTGTGTTGCAGTGAAGCATGGTTTTCATACTGGGTGTTTGTGTGAGAGGTTCCCTGGTGGTATGGACTTGCTTGTGTTGCTGATCAGCTATGGAGGGTTGTGCTTGTGCTGGGTGTTCTTTGTCTTTGTATTGAAGGCATTTTCTCTAGTGCTTTGACTGTATGGAGGCTATGAAGTGACCTTGGTGGTCTGAAACTTCTAGATAGCCTGGTTCTCCCTTTTGCTTGTGCATGATAGTGGTGTTAGAACTGATCTAAAATGGACCTGTTGTTCCTATGTGCCTGTGTCTTGCACTTGCATGGTTTCAGATCCATGTTGTTTGGCTCTGAAGGTTTTGTGTAGATTTTCCTAAAAAGTCTATGATGCATTTTCATGTTCTTTCATTGTTCTGATTAACTATGATGGTTGTGTGAAGACTCCTGAGTCATCCAGATGAGTAGTTAAGATGGAGATGTGTGGGTGTTTTTCAAACACTGTGGTTTTGTAGGTTTTACACGGTCAAGGAAAACTTGTGTTTTGTGTGGAGCTGTTGTTTGCTATTTTCCAGACCCTGGCTTTTGGGGTGTGACTAGATGAGATAGTTTGCAGTTCAACATGTCTTGAGGGGATGTGATGTCTTCTCTGTAGGAAAGTATTGGTATGGTTTTCTCCTTCAACATTCTTTTGGCATGCTTTGTTGGTTTCCTAGACTATGGTGCTTGAGTTGTGGATGTGATTAGAAAATCAGATCTGGTCTTTAATCTGGTGTTTGAGTCATGGTTGTCTACACGGTTGTTCTCCTTGTATATCTCAATTTTTCAGTTTCCAGTGCGATGATAGATTTGCAGGTTTACTTTTGGTTGCATCCACAAGTTGTGCAATGTTGTGGGCTATCCTTAGCTACACGTTTGCTGTGAGACAACTCAGAAGTGGACTGTCTATATCCATGAAGTTGTAATTGTGTTGTGCAGATCTATTAGCTGACCTTGTATGTGGTCACTTGTGCATTGGGGTGGCTGCTTTGAGATGGAAGGAAGGAATGGCGTTTGAGTACCTAAATAGTCAGTTATGGGAACCTGAAGCATGTGTATCATGTTGTCATGGAGAGCTTGTTGCACTGGTTAGTGTAAGTTTTTGACAAGTGATGATGTGGTCAGTCATGGTACTTGGAGAGCTCAGTGTCACAGTTCAGTGGTAGCTTTAGTAGTGACTGTGGATTCATCTTTTGGTGGTGAATGGTCTTCTTTGGTGTTGCAAATTTTTTGCATCTGCATGTTTACCATTTGAAGGTGTGCAACTTCTTGGAGCCATGAAGGACCTTGGTAGTCTTTGGCTGAGATGCTGGTGGTGCTTGACAGGTGATGTTGGTTTAGAGTTTTGGCATGTTGCTTTTCTCTTGAAGACCATGGACAATTCACTTAAAGCATGGTATCTCCTATGGGGATGTGTAGATCATGGTGTCATGATAAGTTCCTATTCTAGGTTTGGAGTTTTGACAGTGGTATGAGATTTCTCTTTGTTTTTGAGTGCATTGGTCATATGCTGGTGGACTTCATGGCTACTGCAGTATTGTAGATTGAAGTCAACATGAGATGACAGGTTGCTGATACTCATGGATGCATGGAGAATCAGGTGAGGCTGGAATTCTTTTAAGAATGTTGTTGTTACAGCTGAAAGTGTGAGAAGCCTGCACCTTGGTTGAATGTGAGTTCAACAGAGATCATGAAGGAGATTGCTCTTGGGTAAGTCATTTTTGGCTTGTATATCTTGGATGAGCTTGTTCTCTTTTTTTCTTGGTCTACTCGGCAATGGTATCACTTTGAAAGGTATTTTCCCATTATACTTTTCAAGTGTGTTATGCTCTATCTTTCATAGTTGTGAATCTTGAGTTGCTTTGAGATTCTGGAGGATTCATAATGGAAGATGGATAACATTGTTTATCTCCTTGTGCTTTTGGGACTGGTAGGAGATGGTTATGTGGGTAAGTCTAATCTTCTTTGAGGTGCTTATATCCATGGTGTTGTTGGATGTTGTTAAGGCTTTTCTCTTTTAGGATGTGAAGAAGATCATTCTTGTCACAACTTACATTTAGAAGTGTGTGTAGAAGGTGGCAACATGGTTTGATTTGTTGTTTCTCTCCAATCTGGTCTTGTTCTTCTTGTATGTTCATTTGAATTTAGATGTTTGTGAAGCCGTGGTGCTTCTTTCTTCAGTCAGCTTTGAAGGTGTTTGGAAGAACTCTGGAAGACAGTTGAGAGAAATGTTCCTTGCAGCATGTGGTTGTAGGTGTTGCAGATCAGCATGGTTGTTCCTTGGAACTGCATGGTTACATATCTTTGTGTAGAAGTTGGTGGACTTGGTATGCCTAGATCATTTTTGATGGAGCTTTGTTTGCACTCATCTGGAAAATACCCTTGCAATGGGAGTACTTGGCTATGTTTGGTTTTTAACTAGTTAACACAAGGTGCTTATTTTTCTACTGAGATGGGTGGTTTTATGATGGCATGTGTTCACTGTTGGTCATACCTTTTAGGTATGGGTGGTTGGATGTTTTAGCACAAGTTGTGGGTGCTGGTTATCAGTCACGTGTTTTGATCAGTTGAATGGAGGGCAGTTAGTTTCTGGTTGCTATTCCAGCTAGTTGGTTTCTTGTTCTAGAGATGGTGTTCACGTGTTTGCCTTGTGTTTTGTTGCTATTGTTTTGGTTGCCTTTGTCGCTTGGAAGATCAATTGTTTTCATTCCTGAGACTGGTGCATATTCACCTTTGTGTGTTCCTGTGTTTGGAGCTGGTGCCTGTGTTGGTGGACATTTTTTAATGTTGTTGCAGAGGTCTTGGTTGGCGCATGGAAGCATGTTTTTTGGTCCTGGTCAGATGTTTGGAGGATGCCTAAAAGCTTGCGTCAAGTGGGAATTTGTTGGAATATGCCTTAGCTTTCTGGCATGTCTTTTAGCCTTGTTTATGGTGTTTACCGCCTTACCATGGTGACTTTGGCTAGCTTTGGTGGTATCGCAGTGACTGGTTTTGGTGGTTACCGCCATACCGTAGGCGGTGGGTCAACTCACAGTGGTAACGCGGTGAGACCGCCTGCGGTTGGGTCCGACAGTTACCGCCATACTGCGGCCAATGTTCTGGCTAATCGCGGTGGCCGCGGTAAGACTGCCAGTGGCCTAGCTGGTGGTTACCGCCTTACCATGGCCAGTGTTTTGGCTGACCGCAATAAGACCGCCAGTGGCCTGGCTGGCAGTTACCACCTTACCACGGCCAGCGTTCTGGCTAACCACGGTGGCCGCGGTAAGACCGCTAGTAGTGGCTTTGGCGGTTACTGTGGTACTGCAAGTGGTGGGTCCACTCATCGCGGTAGTGCGGTGAGACCACCTGCAGTTGGGCCTGGAGGTTACTGCCATACCACGACCAGTGTTCTGGCTGACCGCGATGGCTATGATAAGACTGCCTACAGTTTTCCAAGCCGTTTACTTCCATACCGTCAGCCATTATCGATAGGGCTGCGGTAGCACGGTAGGAGCTTAGATGAGCTCGTGGTAGAGTTTGACTGAGTTAGACTCGATGTCAAGGTAGCTGGCGAATGGTAGAGCGACACATGGTAGTTTGGCAATGTCTGATTGGCCAAAAGACAAAGAGAGGGCAGAGCTCGGTGTTGACTTGGGGGTTTGACTGGTGAGCTCAGTTGGCTTACTGCCATATCGCGAGCTGGTCGGATGGGATTCAGGGTAGCGTGGTAAGGGCCTTGGTGAGCTCGAAGCTTGGTTGATTGAGCTAGACCGAGCTTGATCGAGTTGGTCTGACTATCAACGAACGATGAATGTTTTGGCGACACGTGGAAGATCTTTATGATTTGATTGGTCGTATGGATATTTCCTGATTACGATGGAGCTGTATTATTATATGAAGGTTGACAAACTCGTCTGCAACCAGGGTTTTAATGTTTGTGTGGCTCGATGCATCTGCATGGTCGGTGCATGTTATCAGGGAATGGTCGTGCTCTACAGGTAGGATAGTTATTATCCTGGATGACCGTTGCTAAGTGAGAGAAGGAGACTGAGTGAGTTAGACACAGAGATTGTTCGAGCAATATTTTAAGGCATTGTAATTGCGAACACTCTGTCTCTTGGATCAAGTCGATGTGAACCTAATGTGAGGCCTTGGGGCTGTGCTGGCCAAGAGGCTGGCTATGATAGAGGTTTGAGAGGAGCTGAAGGGAATCTATGTAGTATGACAGATATATGTCATTGTAACTACATGAAGGTTCTGGTTTTGTAGCCTGCCCATATTCTCCTGATGGACAAGATGTATCACTCCTGGAAGAGCATAGCTCTGGTCTTGTATTGTAACCATCTTAGTTACCGAATAATATATGTGAGCTGAATATTTTTGAGGTGGGATTTTTTACTTGAAAAGGTTTTCCCCATGTATATCTGTGTGTTCATTGTTTGGTCTTTCATGGTTATCTTTTTGTGTCGAATTTGTTAGTTGTTTGCATTCACTTTCCTCAGTAGGATCAATGGGGGATCAACTATTCCTGTTTCGCTTTATGGTACAGTTGGTTGTGTCTTTGTTGTGATTTTGAATTGAAATCACTAAGGCACTACTATCTTAGATGCATATCTTGATGACAACACCGAATTCGTATCCCCGACAAAAATCCCTAAAAAATAAGCTCAGAGGGACTAGGTCACCATTATGGGTGACCTAGTCCTCTTCTAGGTTTTTGGGAATCTAAAGGTGAAGATTAGAGCCCTCGGTCTGCACTCTGGATCCTAACAGATATGTGGCGCAGATTCTGCTGAAAACGGGCAGAAAGAGGCCTCCAAGCTAGAACTAGGGCTTTGTTG
This sequence comes from Sequoiadendron giganteum, assembly GCA_007115665.2. Lineage (NCBI taxonomy): Eukaryota > Viridiplantae > Streptophyta > Pinopsida > Cupressales > Cupressaceae > Sequoiadendron > Sequoiadendron giganteum. The sequence goes on along the minus strand of CM021102.1, from coordinate 753,477,218 downwards.
ACTTGGATTCTTTTGATGAGTTGAGGGAACCTTTCTAACACCTTTCTTCTTCAGAAACCTACATACAAAAACCTGCAAATCACACATGCAAAGAAGAGACAAGGGTTAGGGTTAGATATTAGGGGTTTTCCTTAGTCAAACCCCATTTTGATAATCAAATCTAAATGAAATATAATGAAAGGAATGGAAGATTGAATGATAAAACAATGTAAACACTTACCAAATCCTTTGTTGAAGATGTCTACAACATGCATGGATCAGCTCCAATGGAGATTTCTTGTGAAACCCTTGTGCTTGATTGCTTACTTTGGAGGCTTGAGTACAAGAGAGATTGTGAAGATTGAGTGAAGGTGAAAAATGAACTTGTTAGAGGGGGAGAAGGAAAAATGAGCTTGGAAGAAGGAAAAATGAAGGTGAAAACCCTTATTTGTACATGTAAAACCCTAATTTTTCCAAAAATGACTCATGATAGGCCGACCTTAGGGCTTAGGAGGCAAATTCCCATTAAGAAATTGTTTTAATTTTGAATTTTATGCCTAAAAGGACTAGGTCACCCAAAGTGGCGACCTAGTCCACTTGGGAAAATTCAAGTGGTGGTCAGGAATAAAATAGTGATTAATGAGGTTAATTAGCCTTGCCTCCTGAAACACACTTTTATCGGGCCTAAAAGTACATTAAGGGGACATAATTAGCATTGAAAAGGGTTAATTAGTGGATGATAAGCCTAGATAAGTGTGAAAATGCATGACAACACTTTACAGAACTTTGTCATAAGGCTTGGAAAGGGGTAAAAGGGTGTTGTTTAGGTGAATTATCTTGAAAGGGTTTTAGAAAAGTGAGGAAATGTGTTACAACACTTCACAACACCTTAGTAAAACACCACTAGGTTATTTGAATTACAAGCTTTCAAGACTGAATCAAGGTAAAACAAGGCCAAAATCCAATGGAAAAGGCCAAAATGAGTGAAAAAGTGCCAAGGTATACACTTTTTGGTGACACAGTTCCAAACCTTGCTACTAGATCTTGATAGAAATTTAAAACTATAGTCTCATTAGCCTCCTTCAATGCAACAACTTCTATCCATTTAGTAAAATAATCTATTGTTGTTAATATCATTTATGACCTGCACTTGAAGGAGGGTTAATGGAACCAATAAAGTCAAGACCCCATTTTGCAAAAGGTTGTTCTACCTAAATTGGGTGTAATGGAAAGGCTGCAAGCCTCTACTTTACTACAAATAATAAATATTTACTGCATTTTCTGACCCAAGCATGTGCATCCTTAAATAAATTTGACCAATAATATCCATCCAACTCTCATGATCTTTAGAGTTGTAGTTCTTAGTGCAAAATGGCCTCAAAAAGGTCGATCATGAAATTCTTTAGAATTTTATTAATCTGTTCTAGTTCAACACATCTAAGTAAAACTCCATGAAAATCCCTTTTATATAAAAATTCCATCAATTACATCATAAGGGATGGCTTGAAGCCTATAATACCTTCTCTTTGACCTTTCCAAACCTTTAAGACGATCACCGGTATGTAAATAATGGATCATTTGTTGAATCCAGTTTGTAGGAGCTAGAACAACATCTTGTTCTTCATCATTGAGCACTATTGCAACTTGCTCATTAATTTCCTCGCTATTTTCTTCATTTCCAGCAAGTTGTTCACATAGATTTTAGCCTCTAACTAGCTTAGTAACCTTAATATTGACATCGTACTCCATTACCTTGGTATCCAACCTGCTATTTTATCATTGATATCTTTACTAAGTAAGAAATCCTTAATTGTTGGATGGGCAACCAACAACTGGATTTTATTGTTAGAGAGCATATGCCTAAATTTTTTAAGGCTTCTTACTACAACTAGCACATTATTTTCAGCAAATGAGTATCTTACCTCATAATCTTGTAAAACTTGGCTGAAAAATGCCACAGGCTGCTCTAATCCATCTTTACTCTGCTAACAAAGCATAGTTGAAATAGTATCAACACTCCCAAAAGCATATAAAATGAAATCTTTATCAAAGTTTAAATTAATGAGTATTGGAGTTGTTGTAAGGGCCCTCCTTTATCTCTTCAAAACTTCTCTTAACCTCTTTAGTCCGGCTGAAAGTTATTTTCTTTTTAAGCATAGCTATAAGAGGTTTCAATAATGTTGCAATGTTAGGTATGAATCTCCTCACAAAATTGATCCTACCCAGGAAGCTTTGTAAGCCTTTCTTATGAGCTAGTAGGGGTAAAGCTAAAATAGCAGTGATCCTTTTTGGATCAATAGAAATACCATGCTTGGAAACAATATTTCCAAGAAGCTTCCCCTCATGGATTGAAAAAATGCTCTTCTTTGGGTTAAGTGAAACCCCATATTCTCTACACCTCTCAAAGATCTGCCTTAAATGATCAAAATGTTCATTAACATTTTTGGAAAAATAGTAGTGTCATCTAAATAAACAAAAAAAAACTTGTTTATAAGGCCTTGGAAAGCCATGTCCATTGCTCTTTGATAGGTTTCCCCTATGTTGGAAAAACTAAAGGGAATATTCCGCTAAGCCATGGTACCCCATTTAGTAGTAAAGGCAGTCTTGAACTGATCTTCCTCCTTCACTAAAATCTGATTATATCCTGAATATCCATCTAACAAGGAAAACCTGTTAGAACCCGAGACAACTTGTAAAATATGTTCCATTGAGGGCAATGGATAATGGTCTTTAAGAGAGGCTCTATGTAAAACACAAAAATCAACACACAACCTAATCTCACCATTCTTTTCCTAATAGGTACCAAGTTAGAAACCCGAGGTGTATGCTTAATTGGAAAGATAATGTTACCTTCAATGAGCTTTGTTAACTCTATTTTTATGAGATGCTCCAGCTTGGGGTTTAGAGGCCTTTGCTTTTACCTCACTAGTTTTGCTTTAGGTTCCAACTCAATGGTGTGTTGAGTTAACTCAGGGTTAAAACCCTTTAATCTCCATATTCCCAAGAAAAAATATCATTAAATTCTTGGCAAAGCAAAATAAAATCTTGTTGTTCCTCTTTGGTACATACCTTACCAAGCTTGAGGAGCTTATCTTTGAATATCTCAATGGGATCATAATGCTCATTCTTCATTGTCATGTTATTTCAATCTCTTCTAACTTGATCATCAAAATTAAAAATTGATTCCAAGGTTACCAAACTTTTGGGCAGCTTATTTGACTTCAACTGTAAGAGTTGATTGTCATATTGCTGCTGCCATTTCTGCTGGTTTACAACTGCAAACTCAACCTTTTCCATCAGAAAGTTAATAATCTACTCATCAGTTTCAAAAACCTAACAACTAACATTGTTATCTGGCACAAATGGTCTTGTCACCACTTTTACATACTATTGTACCTCAACATTGTGAACATCAGTTGAAATATCAAATTGTGAGCCTATGGCAGCTAGCTTATCAGCTTCTTTATTCTGATTTGTAGAAATTTTGAGAAAGTTGAAAGCATCAAAATATTCAATTAAATCCCAAATCCCATGCTTATACAACTTGAGAAAATCATTTTTTATAACATTCAAATTTCTTACTTGATTTTCTATCAATTCAGAATCACCAAAAACATGTAAACATTTTATACCTCTCTTCTTGGCCCATTCTAGGCCATGAATAAGTGCTTGATATTTTGCTACATTATTTGAACAACTGAAAGAAAATATTGAAGCTAAATAATACCTTTCTCCATCAGGAGAAATCAACATGGGCCCTCCACTAGCACCCATCTTGCATCTTGAGCCATCAAAATATAGCTTCCAAAGCTGATTGCCTTGCTGTTCTAGCTGTTTTTCATCTTTAACCAAATTTGGAACAACTGCATCATGCTCCTAAATCATGTAACTTCCCAATCCTACCTCATCCATGTGACTGAAAGGATCAACTTCATGATTCTCGGTTGTCGATTCATCTAGATTAATATCAAATATACCTTCAATAGGTGTGTTGGGGTCTAGGGTCATGGATTGATCCTCCTGCTCATGGATGGCTAGGTTTACATTTATAGGATTAGGAACATAAGGTTCAATATGATTTTTAGCTTGTGGTTTTGATTTAATGGTCACTCTAGTGCCATATCTAGTCCTAAAAAGCATATGAGACCAATCTGATGACAAATTCCCACCCAACTTTGCAGTAAAGTCCCTAGAAAGGGAAATGGCAAAGAAAGGTGGTAGATCAATGACATAAATATCTTGTGGGATTGAGAAGTTTAGACACACATGTAAAGTAAGGGGCATATTTTTTATAACTCCAATAGATTTAATGGTTGTACCATCTAACTGAACTACTACCTTTGACAATGGCTCATAAGTCAATCCTAGCTTATCAACTACCTCCTTAGGCATAACAGAGCTACTTGCTCCTAAACCAATCATGCAATTGTGCACTAAATGTTCACTAATGATAAAATTGACATACAATGGAGGTGGTTTAATCTCGTGAGCTGGCTACCCACTCTTGGTTTCAGGGCTATTTGCAAGCACTACTTTAGGCTGCTCTCTACTAGACTCATCCGAAATTGAAATCTTAGCTAAAACATCTTGCAATAAATATTTTTTCCCAAGAATATGTAAAGCATAAATCATTGACAAACTAATAGTATATTTCTTCATATGATCCATAATATTAAATGTTGCAACACTAACCTTTTGTTGTGCCTTGGAAACAATAGCTTCAGTTTTTTACTGTAAAGGCTGAGATTGAGCCTTTGGTTGTTCCTTACCTACTAATGTTTGACCCCTTGGAAAAATATGGACATTCTGAGAAGTTGAGGGCCCAGGTTGACCTTGTTGAGCTATAGGAGTCTGAATTTTACCCTCACCAGCCTACTGCTGGCCTTTATCTACTTGTTGGAAGCTTTTATCAACTTGTTGTCCTAAATCAACAACTCTTTTCTTTGACCTTTTATTTGCTGCATTGGAAGTATATGATTGGTTTTTCCCTTGTGGATAATTCAATCCACATAACCCATTACCTTTCTAATTCATTAGGGCAACATCGAGCTCATTTTGCTAAGTTTGAGAACCCTATTGCTCATGACTTTCTTTGGTTACATCCTCTATAACAGTAATGTTGTTTTGCACCATGAGAGCTTGATTCTGCACTCCGTTAGGACAAGTTTTCTGATTGTGAGGCTGGTTTCATGTAAAACACCACTCAAAATCTTTTTCCATGTTGTTTTGCATAGACATGAGCTCCTTTGAAGAGCTAGCAGTATTAGGATTGTATGGCTGAAATGGTCTAGGGTTGTAATTCCTTCTTTGACCTTGGAAATCAGTTTGATAAGGTGGCCTATTTGGAGGATATGGTGCTTGATAGGGTGTGGGATTTTCACCTTGCTGCTTTTTAAGGTTTACCAACTCATTGCCAAAGGTCTGCAATAAACTTTTAATATTTTGCTAACTACCTTTAATCTCTTGTAAGTCTTGAAATTGAGTTGGGGCAATAGTTTCTTGGGTTGTAGCTTGATAACCTATTAATGGAATAGATGGAAAAATAGCTATTGGGGGTAATGCTATTGGTATAGATGACTATACCTTAGGAAAAATTGGAATTGGTGGCCTAGGGCTATTTTACCAGCCTGAATGAGGTCGTTTTATGCTTTAATGGCTATTTCATATGCATCGGGAAGTGTATTTCCACCCATAAATTGAATCATTATTGAAATATCACTATTAATAGATTTAAGGAAATATAGAAATGCATGCTAAGGTAAAGGTTTTATCATTACTAGAATTCTATCCCAAGTCTTCTAAAAATGATAATTGAAATCTGACATATGCTCATGTGGAGCTCTTTTAATAGTACTCAACTACTCTATTAGAGATAGATGATCCGATTTATCCTCAAATTGCTTATATAATACATCACTCAATCCGTCCCATTTCCTAATTGAATTTAATGGTAGGGTCTGAAACCATTGGAAATATTTTACCTTTAACGATGCAACCAAAATCCTGAGTGCTACATTTTCTACAGTGATATTGTGAACTAAACACAAAGTAGCCATATCTTTGATGTGCTCAATAGGTGTTGTATGATTCTCCCCTATGAAAAATAGAAATATTTTGAGGGCTGCTATAGGTATGTCATCATGGTGAGCAATATCTAATTGGCTGCCCCCATTAAATGGTACAAATACAAACTATCTTGCCATTACTAGTGCTTGAACTTGCACTATTGGTACTTGATTTCTCTGCATTGGATTCACAGGGCTATGGTTTGGAGGTGTAGGTCTTGATCTTCGTGATGGACTGAGACTTTTTCTTGCTATCCTACCTTTCCTCCTTAATGGTGACATCTGCAAATACTTAAATAGTGAAGAGGTGCCTCTTGCTTGCACTCTTCTCAGAGGCTATTTATATTGGATATGCTTCAAAAGATAGAGATAAGAGTCACCAAGTATAAATTATGACCTCTAGAAAGTAAAAATACTGTTGTATATACAAGAAAAACAACTTGCAATTTGAATTCTTTCTCTGAAGTGAGCTTCAGAGTCCCACCGAGCATGCCAAAAACTGTTATCAACTAGGATCACACCCTAGCTAAGCCTAGACTCAACTAATGCTATTGAAACATTTGAATATTTTCAGGTTGTGGGTACCCTATAGTGAAGATAGACCACCAAATTATGGGATGGTTCCCCTTTTGATTTTCTAAGGAACTAATGATTATGCAGAAAAAGGGATGGAAGGCTTTAAAATGAATGGTAAAAACTAAACTGAAAAGGATGGTGATACACCTAAATGATGATAAAAATGAAATATGATTCACAAATACTTTTCAAGAGTTTTGTTTACACAGCTTAACTTGGGCAGTTAAACCACATAAATAATTCATAAACAAGCTTTGAGAAATCTATCTTCTTGTGAAAGAAAACTAAGTTTTCACAACTTGAAAGAAAGGATTAAATAGTTGCACAACTTATGACTTGTGATATTAAACCGATTTTTTGTGTACATGCAAATATGAATGAGACATAAATTAAAGGTTTTCATATTCAAACACATTAAATTTTGATCAAATTCAAACATAAAGACACAACACCTATAACTAAGAAGGGAAACATCTAATTTTTTATTGAAAAGTGGAAGGAAACTTCTGCAAATACTGAAAGATAATGCTAAGAATGAAATTTTTGCATATAAAATCTAAAGCTGGGATACAAAAATTTCTGACTCTTTGTAATGCACAAGAGAGTAGGAAGCAAGAACTGAGAAAAAACCTAAGTATTTTCTCCCATATACAAAAGAGTCTCCGAGTGCTAAGAGGTGGCACTTGCAGTTAACTGCATCTAAAATATCTCCTCCAAGATGATCCAAAAGCAAAATGGAAAAGGGGGCCCACAACTAACGTAAATTAAGCTCGAACAACTCCAAACTTCTCTCAACCAGTTTGACTAAAATGGACTTCAAACTCACCCAGTTAACTAAAAATCAGGCTCAAAAGCTCTTGTTAAACTCCACCTCTTCATATTTTGCATGATTTTGACATGAAGTTAACAATTTAAACAAGGAATGAAGTACACAATTATGACTCACTTCACTAGGTGTTATGGATTTTTCTACCTTCTTGCATCTTCATGACATTTAATGAAGAAACTTATAGTTGATTACTTCATTAAAGCTTACATTATTAGTTTGATTCAATATCATGCAAGATTTGAGGGGTCGACCTTGTGTTTGATTTTTCATATAAATTTGCAAAAGTTAAGAAAGGATAACCTAACACATTTCAAGGTATTTGTTTTGCAAAAGTTTAAATGAAAGTGAACAAATAATTCCATAAAATGTGTCAACTAAACTTAGGGAAAATACTAAAAGATAATGCTGAAAATGAAACCCTAAACTCAACCCATGGCCAAACACTTCATTTTCATTTTTGCACCTTTTCACTTTGCTAGGTGTCGCCATGGTCTGAACCCAAACTTCTGGAGGTTTCGATTGGAGGTTGCATTTGAAGGTTTTAAATAGATTCAATGCAAAAAAAAATATCAAAGCCGAGCCTAGGTAAGCTCTAATTTTGTGTAAACTTGCATTTCTTTTCAATATCTTGATATTCTGGAAAACTCAATGGTTTTCTCTTGCTTGTGCACCGAGCTTTCAACATTCTGTACCTTTGTTTCCATGCTTTCACGCATGTAGAAATCTTGAAGATTTTAATAAAATGCCAAATGCCATGGCTTCACTTTGTGCATTTTGGATTCTCACTATTATTTTAGAATGATGAAAACATTTTTATTTTCTGTATATTCCTCTACTATAAATGATGAAACTCGGTGTCTTGCATTTAAAAGAATTTTTTTGAAGTGTTGAAGTTAATATGCAAGCCACGCTTTCCATTTTTTTCTTTTCTCTTTCAATAACATGAATTGAGCTTTCACCTTTTGCAGGTATATAAGTTTTACTTAGAGGAATTTGGGTTTTCTAAGCACCTTCAACAAGAAATCAAGGGTTTCACCATGCTCTATTTAAGTTTTTCTTGACTATCTTAGCCAAGCCTCCTTGATTTCTTAAAAGCATAAGTTCCTTCTTTTTTTATTCGGCCTCACATGGTTTCAACCTCATACTGTAAGGAGTTTCATTTTTTTAATATGCATCTGGGTTTGCTTATTTGAAGCTCGAGCTCTGTCTTGCTTCATTCTATATACATTGAAGGGTTTTATATTTGGAACCCTACTATAACTCTGAGTTCAAGAATTTCATCTTTTCTGAAAGAAAAACCCTTAAGAGTTACCTATGCTTGAGGGTTTTGCAAGATAATTGAGGGATTTTTAAATATTCAACTATGGCTAAGAGCCTCTAGCTTTGAAATACTCTACCTTATGTTCAAAACCTTAAGATACACCCTGCTATTCTTGTATGGTTTCAATTTTAGCATATGTGGTCGAAGCTTACATTTACTGTATTCTATGTTCCATTTTTTTCACAAATTCTCTATACCTTCTGAAAAAAAAAAGAACCTTTATTTTGGGCTCGACCCTCATATTCTCATTTGGTTTTTCCCTCTCTTGATATAGCAGGCTGTTATATATTTCTATGTATTTTGCATTTGGTTCATTGAGTAAATCCTCATTTGTCTTCCCCTTAACATGTCTTGACTGTAGCTTATGAGTTTCACTTCATAAAGTGGCTTGAATTCCCTTAGTACACTTGTCCTCTTATATTTCCCTATATAGATATGATTCTTAGACAATGTTTTCTTTTCACTTATAATGTTGTCCTTGATAAAATAATGAACTCTCTTAAATAATTTGGATTTTACTTTCCTTTTTATAACATTGTGATTGTTGTTTCATATATTGATCATTGTTCACTTCTTGTATTGGTCACTTCTTGAATATATGTAATCACATCTTATTGACTAACATTAGAAGATGGAGCCTCCAAATAAGGCAACACTATTATTATTGCTTCATAATTATGGCTAAATACTTCTATGATCTCACCCTTCTATTTATCATATATCTGCTCCTCGTAGGGTTGTCATGTCTTCATGACAGACCTGTGACATTTTCTCTTTGTCTACACAAAGGAACATCTTTATGGCTGCCACCATAATCTGTAGGCTATCTTCTAGCAATGATTCTTTGAGTCATATTTTTCTTAAATGAAAATATGCCACCCTCCTCTACAACACTATCTCTGCTTCATTCATTACTATCACTTGATAAGAATTGATTTCTTGCATCCCTTTACTACCACACAATGTTGCAATATTTAGTGGTTTAAAAGTGCCTCTCATGCATGATTTGATGTCCTTCCATTCTCCTCTGCATTGAGTGATCTACACAATCACTACTCTAGTCACTTGTATTCATTCCAATGTGATTGTATAATGGATTTTTGGATTCATGAGCATCTATGCATTGTTATTTTTGTTGTGTCTATGAACTATTCGTGTCATTTGCAATCATGCATTTGTTGTGATATGTCTTGATACATGATTCTACAAAACCGTTCTCATTGTGATTCCATTGAGAAAATACTTTGTCATTTATGATAGTGATTTCATCCAACTCACCATTATAGGTGATGATATATATGCTCAAAGTTGATAAAATTAATGCTTTTACACTCTCATCCCTCTAAAAACAAGAGGGCAACATGTTGGGTTCAACGCTTGTGGGAGCCCATTTTTGCACCACATGATGTGATGTCAAACAAGATGAATCATGTAATGATAAATGAACCTATACATGCATAGTGAACAAACAAGTTAGATAAAATAATGAAGCCAAAAGCTTCCATTAATGATTTGAATCTTATACTCCCGAATGTTGTGAAATCTGCATATCTGATCAAATGTTTCATAGGAGTAGATTATATATCTATTGATGTATGCATATGAAGAGAAATTTGATTCCGAGCTCTAACACAATCTATTTATGTAGGTATCTACAGAGCAACCAATGAAGGAGCTGGAGCTGGAGCTGAAAACACAACTGACAACCTTGTGATTAGTCATTTACGAAATGACAAATCAAATTTTGTTTAATGTTATTTACCTCTTCAGTTGTATAGTTTATTCTTTATGTTACATTTCATCTTGTATGATCAGATACTCCCACGTATTGTGTGGGATATCATATATTTGTATTATCAATAAAAGACAACATTAATGCAAAACTTGTGCAATCTTTTCTGTTGTATACATTTGCATAATGAACTGCAATTCATTTGATAATATTCCTTTACATATGAATGGAACTTTAGCAAAAATAATGTGTACCATTTTATCTTTATTTTACAAATGCTATTCTAGCTCTACCTAATTGAGTTGAAAGAAAAATTAGGTAACATATATCATTGTAGCAAAGACATATGCTGAGCCGAGATCCATGGATCCCTTATGTCTTATCTTAGGTTTGCATATGGGGGGAAACCCCCCTTTCCGTGATGTAGCTCTATCTTGGAAACATATGTTTGGCATAGGGATTTACAAACAAAGCTCTCATGTATTGGCATTTATTGTGTTCTACTTTAAAGTAATTTCTCATGACATGGTGTTAAGAAATTTCTCTAAAGTGGGGGCATACACGTCCCCACTCATTGTTTGCTTCAAAGTGTGGTATTCTTACTTCACGTGACGTGTCTTCTTGGTAGTGGCTTTGGGTTTGATGTTGCTCAAGAACATGACCTTTCTTGGTATATGACATTCCTCTTAGTGGTGATGCTACAAATTGCATTCCCTAAGTTGTGAATCGTTTATCCTCGACTAGTCCTCTCTTGTTGACATTAAGCATGATGTTCCCTAAGGTGAGACCTTTTGTGAACTAAGAAAAACCCATCTGACTATCCTACCCTATTGTATTTTAAAATGGCCACCAAGTATAACACAAATTGCTTGCTAGTGGAGCCTTGTTTTTTATTAGTGTCTAGCATAACACAACTTGCTAGCCTTGTGACCATTTTTGTGGTGCCTTATCAAATTTATTAGGAGGTATAAATTTTTTTATGGTTGATCTATGGGAGCCTTTAGACCTGGCATGAATTTCCCATTAGCCACCTTTTTAGGGCTCACCTAGTGGACAACAGATTTCACTAGCCCATGTGAGTATATTTTCTTTGCATAGTGGACAACAGGTTTCCACATGAATGTTTAAAAAAAAAACAACTAAGGATTGATCCATACCTATTGGAAAAATAGTCGAGGCGTGATCCACCCTTTCTATTTTCTCTTAGCATCAATTTTAGCATTGTATGCTTGTGTATTTTGTCTTGTTGATGTATATAATCCATATATGTGCATTCCTTTATACTTATGTTGGTTTGCCATGGGATCTTGATCCTGGGGGCTTGCACAACCTCCTTGATCTTTTTCATCCTATCTAACTAACATTTGTACACTTGGACCCCTCTTGATGCTTATTTCTCTACTTTAGTGTGAGTTTGAGCGTAGGGCTCATCCTATCACTAAAGTGGGGGTTAAATGTAGTGTAGGAAAATGTGAATCTTTACATTTTCACACTATGTTTGTGTCCCTTAATTTAATTGGACTTAATTAAGCCTCTAATTGACCCACTTATGCATTTAAAATCCTAATTAATCTCATTTTCTGAAAGGGAAACTTGTATTAAACAATTGCAAACATTAATTAAATTGCCTTGGAAGTTGATGTCCTGGATTTAGGTCCTAGGGCCCATTCACCCTTGGGTGAATGGGTCCTCCTTAAGTTGATCATCTCAAATTTTAATATGTTTTTGGTAGAATTTTAATGATTCAAATTCAAATTGCAATTGTCGGCCTTTGATGTTTAATTGTCGGTCTTTTTATCAATTCAATATCTAGAAGCAAGCTAGAAATTTTTCGGAGACTTCACAAGAGAAAATATATATATATATTTTTAAAAAGGGGGTAAAAAATTTTATTTAACAACAAGAGAATTATAGAGAATTAAGCTAAAGAAAACCTGAAAGGTCCAAGAAACAAAAAGAAAGAGATCAAGAATCAGTCATGCAACATTTCACATCCTCAGTAACCCAGCCCTCCAAATCCTAGGCAAGGTCCCTTGACAGGCTGTCCCAATCATCCACCAACCAAGTCCCATTCTTCTCAAAATCCCATTTAGCCAACCCATCAGCCACCTTATTCCATTCATGAGGGATATGTGAGAAGGTGACTGAATCTAGTAAATCTCCAAGGCTAGTGATTTGTTTCACCACTACCACAAGTTGCCAACTAGCATCATCAAAATGACGTCTATTTATCAAGTCTATCACCACTTGAGAATCAAATTCATAGATAATTTGATTCCAACCAAGAGCATATGCACTCTTCAAGGCCGAAAGAATTGCCAAAGCCTCCATGAGATTATTAGAGTGCTGCCCCTTATACTCTGAGAAAAAGAACACAACCACCCCAGAACTATCTCTGCCCACCCCACCAACACCAACGTGCCCAGGATTACCTCTTGCAGACCCATTAGTGTTGATTTTCAAAACCCTAGTGGGAGGAAGTAGCCAATGCCGTCCCCTGAACACCTTCCCTCTAGAGCACCTGCCCCATCCCACCTTGGGCCTTCCAGTACTACCAACAAAAATCCCCAGATTCTAAATTATTCCAGAATCCCCAAGGTCCACTGGTACTAACAAATTACATTTAGCATGCAAAGTCTCTTGTAAAGCCCCAAGAATGCGAGCCCAAACTTGGCCCACCAAAATTTTCTTGTCCAAAAAGATCCTACGGTTGCGCTTCAACCAAATCTACGAAATAATTAGATTAGGACAAATAGGCCAGGCCATGTGCAAGAACAAAGTCTTTTCCAAAGGAGGCCCAATATTCCACCAGAGCTCACCATGAGAAGAAGGATGCCTACACTATAACTTCCATGTCCCCCACCAGAAGTGCCAAATAGTCCTAGAAAAGGGGCACTGAAAGAATAGATGAGAAATAGTCTCAACATCTTTGAGACAAAGGAAGCATAAAGAGGGACCTTGAAAACTTCGCTTGTAGAGGTTGTCCCAAGTCAAACACCTGCCATACACCACAAGCCATGAGAAAAAATTGCATTTTGGCCAGGATAAATTGTTCTAGATGTTTTTCCACCAAGGAGCCTCAGCACTGCCTAAAGCCTACCTGTCCAAAGCACGGTACCCTGATGCAACAAAGTACTTCCCTTTAGGGTCAGGACCCCAAGCTAGCACGCCCCTTTTTGGAAGCGAACAATAGACTCTATCAGCTAAAATGGAGGACAACTCTCTCCTATCCTCCAAAGATCCACCCAAGGGCCACTCTTGGATATCCTTCCACTGATAAATGATAGTCTGCCCCAAAGCCCGAGGGGCTTTAAAGTCCATCACTCTGCTCCAACCAGCTTGAACAAAAATCCTACCTAAGTCCCCCAAGTGAGGATGTGAGGAGAGGATAGTTGGGAAGCCATCCCAAGAGTCATGCAAAAAATGAGCATTAGAGCCTCTGTTATAGATCCAGAACAAGCCTTGTTTAACCAGTGGAGCTCCCCTCTTGAGAGTTTCCCAAATCATAGAGCCCCTTCTCAAAAGACAAAAGCGAGGAACCTCAGCGCCATCCACTTCCCCAAGATAGTTGTAGGTAAGGATCTTAGCCTAGATCTGATGTTGATGTGAACACCACCTCCAATACAACATAGCCACCAGAGCTTGCCCATTCCAATCCACTCTACGCAAACCCAAGCCACCATCCTACTTCGAGCGACAAACAACTTCCCACTTAATTAAACTCCACTTCCTTGAGAGGAGATTACCCGACCAAAGAAACTACCTACAAAGCCCCTCAAAATATTTGAAAAAGCTTGAGGGAGCAGTCATCACAAAACATCTGTAAATAGGGAGAGCCTGCACAACAGACTTTAATAAAGTGACTCTACCAACTGTGGATAACCATCTATGGGTCCAGTGGCAGACCAGATCACATAATTTATCAATCACCTCCTACCAAAAATGCCTGGGAGGTGGGTGCACATACAAAGGAATACCCAGGTAGGTAAGGGGAAGCTTCCCCACCTGAAACCTTAAGATCCCAACTATACGTTGTTGTATAAGCCTGGGAGTATTGAAGAAATAAATGCAAGACTTACTTTTATTAATGCTTTGTCTAGAGGTAACCAGGTAACAATCCAAAGTATGATGAAAAGCGACTGCTTCAGCCACCTTAGTAGCCCCCATTAAGGCCAAATCATCCACAAAATGAAGATGGGTTTGAGGAGAGAGGGAGTTGTTCTAGTTCCATCCATGAATGAGCCCGACCGCAACCTGGGACTTAATGAACCTCCCCAAACCTTTAGCCATCAAAATGAAAAGATATGGGGATAAGGGATCCCCTTGCTAAAGACCTCTAGAAGCACCAAACAACTCAAAGGACTCTCCATTTATGAGAACAAAAAAGGAGGGCGTCTTCACACAACTCATGACCCAGTCAATCCACTCGCTATTGAACCCAAAGGCTCCAAGAATTTTGATCAGAAAACCCCACTTAACTCTGTCATAAGCCTTAGTCATGTCTAACTTTATGAACATTGCATTTTCCCCCGAAGAGGCCATGGAATGAATAGTCTCTGCCGCAATAACAACTCCATCTAGAATCTATCTACCCACCATGAAGCCACCTTGTTCCTCCGAGATTAGCTTATCAAGCCAAGGCTTTAGGTGCTTAGCAGTAAGTTTTGTGATGATTTTATACACCATGTTAGACAGAGCAAGTGGTCGAAAGAGATCCAGAGAATCAACACTCTCACACTTTGGAATAAGGGCAAGAAACGTGGCATTCATGGCTCTCAGCATTTGCTTGTTCCTTAGAGACTCTTGTATAACCTCCAACAAGTCAAGATTGATCACTTGCCAAATTTTTTGAAAGAACTCAGTTGGGAATCCATCAGGACCAGGAGCCTTCCCATTTTTCAACCAGAACACCACATCCTCTAACTTCTTCAAAGAGATAGGCTAGAGAAGAGAGACATTCATTTCCACTATCACCAGGGGAGGGATGCAAGCTAAGATAGAGTCTTCCTCCATAACAGCCGGTGGGGTATCTTCGGAAAAGAGATCCGAGAAGAAACAAACCACCTCATTAGAGATTTTGAAAGAAGAAGAAAGAACAGATCCCTCAAGAGAGTGGGGAGAAGAAATAATGTTACCCTGTCTTCTACCCTTTAGTGAGTTATGGAAGAAAGAGGTATTCTTGTCCCCTTCCTGAAGCCAATCAATACGAGTCTTCTGTTTCCAAAACAATTCCTCGTGAAGCTCCCATTCCTCAAGATCTTTGACCGCAACCTCCTCGAACCTGCTCAAGGCTGCATCTAAACCATGCTCTCTAATTTTCTTGGTAATAGAATCCAGATGCTCCTAGGCAGCCCTTTGCTATTGAAACACATTGCCAAACTGATGCTTATTCCAAAGCTTTAGCTTATAATTCACATATTGAAGCCTCTTCATAAAGATGTACATAGCAGTACCAAAAGCCAGACGACCTTCAACCCACCATTTAGAAACTAAGTCAAAAAGACCCTCCTCCTTGAGCCACATAAGCTGAAATTTAAAAGTCTGCTTTTTAAGGCTTCCAGCCAGATGAGCAGAGAATTTGATCAGCCAATGGTCTGACCCTCTCCAGTCTAAGATTTCAGAGCTTGTCAGCCACTTGTCACTGACCCAAAAACTGGACACAAGAAACCTGTCCAATCTTTCAGAGATAGCTTCATCCCCAAGCCTCCTATTATTCCAAGTAAACATGCCATTCAAAGGTTTGATATCCACAAGATGAAGATGAGCCAAATTTTCCCTAAGAAGATCAGATGAGGGATCCAGATGAGGCACTCCCCCCCTTTTCTCCTCAAGAGAGACAATTGCATTGAAATCACCTACCATAATCCAGGGAAGAAAGGTGTCCAACGACCTCAAAATTTTTAAATGGGACCACAAAAGAATCTTACTAGGGACATCCGTCGGAGCATAAATATTGGACAGAAAAATTATTTCCCCCATCTCCAAACTCATCGCAACAAGAGAAATGGAGAACTTGCTGGAGAACCACCAAACAAGAGAGATCAGCTGAGGATCCCAGAGGCAGGCAAGGCCTCCAGAGCTCCCTCATGCACCCACACATTGACATAATCCTCCATTCCAAATCTTAGAAGCACTCTGCATCATGCTATCAATAGATAACTTTGTCTCCTAAAGAAAAACCAAATCCGGAGAATGAGCACGGACCGAATCCCGGATAGCCTTTTGTTTAGGGATGCTACTCATACCCCTCACATTCCATGAGAGAAAAATCATCACAATGGCTGAGAGAAATCAGTATCCAGGGTCTTCACCGATCCAAATTCAACCAATGTCTCACTAGCCAACTTAACTTTCTCTTGATCCTTCTTCCTACCCACCTTTTGGGGCTTGTCAGGAGCACTCTTTTTTAAGGAATTTTGATGCATACCCAAAATATAGGGGGAAGTAGAAGCTTTACTCTTGCCAAAGCCTCCCAAACTTGAACCCCCAGCAGAGCATGCACCAAAATCAATAAAGGCCAAAGAAGTACCAACCACCACACACGAGTCCCAAAGTCCAACTTCAAGCGAAGGAACAGAAGAATCTTTTACCTCCCCAGGAGCCTCCATAGGTCCAAAAGCCAGAGACATAAGATTCGTGGGCTCAGGCTTATGAGGAATAACTATGGTAGTATCCACATGCATGTCAGGAGAGACCCCCTCCTTGTGAACTAAATCATTCAATGCATCAAACCTGTTGAAAACCCCTTCCTCTTGATGGTCCCGAAAAGACCTCTTCTACCCTTGACCTTTATTACGTGGCCTCACAAGCACAAACCCATCCTTATCTAGAATCACCCCCTGCATGGGTCCTTTTCCTTTTTCAAATCCTGGATTTGAAGGAGCCACCCCGTTACTTGACTTCCCCGCACCAGTAGCTCGCGAGCACCTCCTCTGAAGATGACCATACTCACAACATAAACGACATCTAAATGGCAAGGTTTCATAATCAAGTGGTTGCGTCCATGAACTAAATCCCACTATCATATCAATGGAATCAGGTAGAGGTTGGCTTAGGTCAATCTCCACACAAACACATGCATAGGAGAAAATATTCTTCTCTAGGATCTGCTGAGAGGGGCCAATCGGCTTTCCTAGCGCCATGGCAATAGACTGTAGAATATCACTCCTCCAACATTCAAGCAGCAGCCGAGGGAGGCATACCCACACTGGGACCTTGGATGATATCTCTTCGGTTGAATTAAAACCCGCATGCCATGGTTTGATAAACAATCCAACCTGATTATAAAAGTATGGACCACCCTCAAAAGCCTTGTTTCTATTAGAGATACATGGGAAATCCACCAATAAGAAGTTATTTGCAGCTATCAGAACCTCAAAATCCCCCTCCGGATTCCATGTCTTCTGAAACCAAGGGTCAAGGAAGGGTAAAGAGACCTTCGTCCCCAAAAAATTTCAGATTAAGACATGCTGGCTGTAATACTCTACATCCTCCACAACTGCTTCCCTTTGAATCACCACAACCGGTTGTAGTTGAGCCCTTTCCAAGCAACCATTAACCTTTTGAACCTTAAAACCACTAATCCTAGATATGCCCAAACTTGGAGAAGACTGAGTGGGAGCCTCATCCCCGCCTCCATCATGGCATCATCTCTCGATCTCCCATCCAAAACATCGTTCGCATCCATGGGATCTTCACCACCCACAAACCCAAGGAAGAATGCTTTCAAAGGAAGAATGGGAAAAAACAGGAAGCAACTTACCCACCACCAAGCACACTCCACAACAAAGATATGCCCACTGCTAAATGGGGATGAACAAATTCAAAGCCCTCACCCCACGCGAAAGAACCCAGCCCCCAAAAAAACACCAACACCCCCGAAAGCCACAAACAACCACCCAAACACTAGCTCGTAGCAGAGAAACCGGGCTAAAAACGCCACCCCAAATAGCCACCAAATGAGAGAAAAAGTGAAGACTAGCAAGAAAGGAAAAATGAAAAACCTCCACCTCCAAGATAACCCGCGCACCAGGGAGAGGAAGCTAACAGAGAGAAAACAGAGACCCCTGAACACCGATAAACCCCACCCACTATTGAAACAACACACAAGGAATAGTTACAGAGAGAGATAACGAACATGCAAGGAGGGAAAAGCCCTCATGCAGGAAACGACCCCTCATGCAGGAGTAGAGTGAGCAGTGCCATCCCAACCAGCTTTACCCATCACTTCACGAGAGAAAATATTATTAGCAAAGGTGCTCAAGAGAAAATTTATCACTCTTCTACAACAACATTGAAGATATCAAGCATCATGTAAAAGTTATTTGCATCTATGCATGTTTTTGGAGCTAACATTGTGATGTAGGCTTCAAGCATTCAAGTCAAAATACAAGCATCAAGATCAACATCCAATCAAGCCATTTCATGCAAGATCAAGACCTTGGATAAATCTGTTAGACTTAAGTCCTCTAAGGATTTCCATTCAAGGGTTTGGTGAGTTGCAACATAGCATTGTTCATTCATCATTCCTTCCATTCATGTTTCATTTAATTTCAAGGTTTAATTACCAAAATGGGGTTTGACTAAGGAAAACCCCCATTCATTAAAAAATAAACAAATTTTCCCTCTTTGTTGTGCATATTTGCAGGTGAAGAAGGATTGAAGATTGATCAAAAGTGCAATTTTGTAAAGCTGTAAAATTTGTCATCAAAGTTGTCAAGACACAAAATCTTACTTGCAAAATTTAATTTTGACTTTCCAACAGTGAGATCAGAAGAAATTAGGAGTGTAGATCTAGGAGCAGAGGACTGTGAAATCATATTTTGGATCCCTGTGATAGGACCCATTCACCATAGGGAGAATCCATCCTAGGAGGACACTTAACAACAAATTTTGATGACTGGTAAACATCAACTTACCCTTCTCAGATCCACTGTAAGTCTATTGTTTCTATTTCTGTTATGCTTTAAATTGATGATTCAAGTTTCACATTGCATAATTGAGATCATTTAGTATTTTCAGTTTTTCTCCCCAAAGTGTTGTTTAGGTATATTTTACCCCATCTTGTCAAAAGGAAATTTACAAGATCTCCAATTGGGTTGACTCACTTAGGGTTGAAAGCCAATCTTACCTCTAGGGATCTCACTTCCTAATGAAATAAGAAAGATAGGTGCATCATATATTCAATCAACCCATTTTAATATTGAATCCCCTATTTTTTTTTATGTTTCACCAAGTAGTAATGCCTCATATTTAGCTACACTCTTAGTGCACTAAAAACTTAATTAAAAGGTAAATTTATAACCTAAATCATTGGGTGACACCAAAATAATACTTGCACTATTATCTGACCTATTGTAAGCACCATCAAAATACATATCCCAAATATCATCATTTTCAAAACACAAAAGTTAAGGGTGTGAAGTGGGTTCAACATGATTGACAATAATATTATTAAAGAACCCAATGATATTATTTGGCTTAAGTTCTATAGACAACACATCATTTTTTGATTCTTACAGTTTCTCCATGATATAAAGCCTTTTATTTTCCCTATGTAGTTAGACCTCTTTTTTGTGCAATAGTATGGTGTCATATGATAAATCCAATTAGATGTTTCCACCTATTGTGGTTTCCTATTTTCTTGATAGTAACATTCCCTATTTAGGTAAACAATCAACAATGATAATGTACATCATGAAACACTTGCCAGAGTATATAGTAAGTTGCACTTCCACATCATTAACAACTTCTATAGTATTGAATTCCATAGAATCTATTGCATAAAATTTACCATAAGAATAACATGACCTCAAGTGGTATGACATTGATTGAAGCTATAGAATATAACATAAAATTGTGGAACAACCACCCTTTTATCAATATGGAGGTAAAAAATAGGTCAAAAATTATCTAATCACTCACATATACAATGCCAAGGTAGACCTTAGGCGTCTCTTGAAAATTGGCTTCAATATTTGTATCTCTTAGAGAGTCAATAGGATAATCAAATGTGGTTTGTGTATTGTTGTATAATAAGGCCCTTTCTTTATGCTCAAGGATTCTAAGTAATTCTCTTACTAGCAGCTGTACCTTGAGTTGATTTAATACAAGGGCCATCTCAATAAGAAAATCAACTCAAAAAATGAGTGGATGATGGTGTAGCTATAGCATAAGTCTCTGGGATAAAATGCATTAATTTTTCCCACTAATACTAACACCCTTTTCATTAATGCTATTTTCCACTCTTTTAGCTGCATCTTTCCCTTCAGGTGATGCTTTATTTGTTTGATTTCACTTTCACCCACATTAATAGCTTTAGTATTTCCAATTTTTTTTGTTTTATGTTTACAAGCTTATTCATTGGACCATATTTTTCTTTTTTAGAGGTTTATAGCATGGGAATATTGTTAATTATGTTGTTTTTTCTATCATCTTATTCAAATTATTCTTTATACTATCTTTTTTCCTTATTTTGGTGTTCAATTTTTTCTTTTATTTATGTGTAGTTGTGATAAATTTTTTTGGTATAGATGCATTTCCAATGTTATTTTTTGATTCACTTTCCTACCCTTGAGTTGATACTCACTTCGCACCTGCAAGATAGTTGCATCAATAAGAGCCTTAATATCTTTAGCCAAATATTTTTCTCTTTTGTATCTTTATTTCGTGAGTTCATTGAGATGTTTGAAATTATTATTTAGTAAATCACACTAAACTTGACAGGTTTCACAATCAAATTGAAACAATTTATCACCTTCATATGGATCAAGCTATTCTACATCAATATCTTCATAGTACTTTGGTGTACCATCTTTGTTGGGGAATTGTTTCTCTTTTAAAATTGCAACTACAAAAACAAACTTTACAATATAATGCATAAGATGAAATTGCTCAAACAATAGTTAATCATCATAGACATTCATATGATCCTTCCTCAAAGTATCAAGGGATTTTTTGTCCTAATATCCTAGATTTCCTTTCCTAGGGACCACTTGCTTATCATTCTTCTCTAGTATTTTTGACCAATTAGTATTGTAAGACCTATTATGTAATATTTACCCCTCATTGAAGTGTGTATCATCACTATAAGAAGGAAAACCCTTCTCATTATTTCAACCTTGTAGGATAACTCCTTCATTGATCCCATTAAATTTCAAGTTTATTCTTAGTTGTGAGACATTTGTTAGAGGTGCCTATATTTGAGCTTAAAATATTTACATAAACTCTTTTGACCTATTTTCCAAATGCTATTATATAAATTTTTATGTTGATTTCCATTGTATAAGTCTATCTCAAAGACCGCGGGTTCTTGTCACAAAGACAATATCCTAACTTAACATCAAATACTCCATATCAGAGGGCTAGGCACATTGATTCACTAGGCATCTAATCAAGATAATCTATTATTAAAATATATAATAATCTCATTCACCCCCTTTTTGATGCCCATGTTAGCTCATGAATTACAAACTTGGTTCAACCATTTTTTTATATTATAATCTTAAGACCCTCATAAATTCTTCCCATGAATCTATGCTATTCTCTAAAAGGATTTTATACTATTCCTTTGTGATTTCTTCTAAATACTGCACAAAAATCTTCATCATTACATTCTCATCTTTAATTTCATACTCATCAGTGATATTGATGAAAATTTTGAGGTGTACATCCCCAACAATAGCATTATTACATTATAATTTTAGTACCCTTCACCTAATTTCATTGGGTATTTGATTGGCATGACTAAGGATACAATAAAAATGTAACTACATATATCATTTTGGTCTTAAAGGCTATCTCTATGGAGGTAATCTATGAGCTTATTTTTTGAGATAGGATCTAAAATTTTGTTGATTATTAAGTTGTTAGTTATGTTGTTGATTTGGTTTCCAAATATTGGAACATTATCAACATAACTTTAATTTTATAGTTAGAGCATATTGGGAAAGTTGTGTGTGTTGCAAATCAATTTGAGCTTGAAGTTCTTGCTACCTTTTCCTTATATTTTCGATTAGATACATTCTCTACTCAATTTATCTATCCTCATGTGTATTATCTAAATGTGTGGTTGCATCAACATCATGGAATGTAGGGTTTTCTCATGATTAGTTCTATGTGATGAGGTAGTAGGGTTAGTAGGATGTGGACCCATTCTAGTAGCTTTTACATGTGAGGGAATGGGTAGAATCATATCTTGAGTATTGCCTCATTATAAATTTTTATATTTATTCCACTTATATCGATTAAATTTATTGGTACACTATATTTATGCCTTCTATTTCTTCTACTAGTTGTAACCATTTTACCACTTGAGTCATATGAGGTATATAGGTATTGATCTTTCAAATTAGAAAACATGCTATGTCTACTAGAAATACTATAATTTATTTGTGGAAGAGGTCTAATAGACATGCCTTTGTTTTTTTACTTTCTAAGAAGTATATCATCTTCCTACTTGAGCTATAATGGACCTCTAGGTCCTTAATAATCCCTTGAATGACTCTCTATCTCCATTTTTAATGCAAACTAGTTCTATATTTGGCAATAATAGATTCACCACTCTCATCTTAAAAGAGAAAATTTTCCTTTATTACTAAGATTCTTTACACTATAGATATAGAATGATCTCCCTAGTAATGATGTTATTATGATGGTGCTCAGAGTTATATGCTCTCAAATACTTAAAGAAATTATTGTCGTGAGTTCCAAGGGTGTTAAATTCATAGTAAATATTTATAACTTATGATTAGGTAGGGATAATAATAGACAAGTTTATTAAGGTGGGTAATGCATTCTTTGGATTTAGGTTCTACTAAGAAAAGGGGGTGTTTATTAAGGTGTTGTATTATAAGAAATGAAAGTAAAACTTAGAATAAACCATACACATTGCATATAAAACTCTTATTTGTCAGTCGCTAAATGCTTATATGTTGGTTTGATAATATGAGGGTTTTGTATGTTTAGAAAGTAGATGAACAATCATGTAAAGAGTTTCAATATTTTTCTTTGGTAATCTATAAATACATTGTGGACATTTGAACATGGAGGTAAATTTAATACAAACATGGTTATAAAAGGAAGAATGATTTTGTGTGTTTCAAATGTGTTGGTGAGATGGGAGGTTGACCATAAAGAAGAAAATTTCCTTTATCTAGTAGGGGTAGCAAATTATTAGGTTTTATGATCCAAAGGGGAATCCAAAATAAAACCCACTCTATAATACCTTAACAATGATAACGATAAGGACTATACCTCAAGATTACACATAATCTAGGCTCTATGCATGTAAAGTAGTAGGCAAATACAATTATAGAGCATATAATTGAACATAACTTAGCTTTTTTTTTGATATCTCAGAGGTGGTTCCCCCGTGACTGGTTAGGCTTCTCTTAAGTTTCTGTTACCAGGCAAGACTAATCCACCTCTGGGTCATGCAATAACCAACACCCACCCCAAGTGTGAACAATTGGGTAAATCGAGGTTTGAACTTGCATCAATCATCTATGTATTTCAAAGGCTCGACCAAACGGTCTACACCTGGGGGGCGATTGAACATATAACTTAGTTATCCATAAAAAAACATACATATTTCTTAGGTTATTTTGATAAAATTCCCTACAAAAGCTTTATATGGGGTTTTGTAGCCTCCAAGTTGACAAACTAGTTAAAATAACACTTAGATTAGCAAATATGATTAAGATAAAAATAAATACATATAATTCTCATGCATAGAATTAAAATATGTTGAATCTAAATATTTAAAACATTCCTTTTGGATTCACAATATGATATTACAATCTTTGGGAGAAAAACCAGAAAATTATAGTGTTGAAAATACCTTAAACATATAGCTAGAAAGAAACCTTAATGGTTTGTGATCCCTTATCATTTGTTTTATCTCTACAAATTAGTTTCCATATTTCTCTTTGTTAAAAAAAAAGTACATATGTCTTTCTATGCCACCACAAGATCCTAAAAGAACTAAGGTCATCTGCAAGTGCATAGTTTGTTCATACATGCTTATATCATCTCCACATGGCCACACACTAGAAACCACACTTTTTAAATTAGTACAAGATGAATTTTAAAGCCTTCATCACTCAATCGCATCCATTTCTAGACCATTAATGGCATCCTATATTGTGTAGGGAAGTAAATAACATTTTCCTCGGTCACTTGTGTGAATTTGATAAAGAACTATAAATTATGATTTTGGCATATAGGATAAGGAACAACCCACATATTATGTGATATGGATGATATGGAATAGGTAGGAGGACCCTTAGTAATTGGAAATCAACCATAAAATTAATGGTAGCATGGTCATTCTCATCTTCCACCATTCAATTTGAAATTTGAAAAATATTGGTGTTTTCTACAACATTATTTCTTAGATTTCTAGAACTTCCAATGTCTAATATGAACATGGGGGATGAAAAGGAACAATACCAATGAAAATTTGACCAAGGGAGACCCATTTGAAGATTTATTAGATCAGTTATATATGGTGGACTAAATAAGGCCAAATGTAAAAGGGGGATGAGACTCAAGCAATTTTGTGCATATTTAGATTGAGTGCCAACAATCTATACAAACATATATTTGTTAGAGGATAATGAAGAAGTACGTGAATATCATATTTTACATCTATCTTAGAATGGAATCCCTTTAATTTATAGAATACTTTCTCTAATTATTCCAACAATTCTTCTAACCCCTTAGTCTTCTTGCTATAATGAGATATTGAAGAAATCCTAAGTCCATTTTCTTGTTTATCTTTTAAAAGTAGAATAAAAAATTTCTTGGTTTCTTGTATGAGTCTAAGTGCTTGGTTGGAACTTACCATGGTAACTTGTGCCATAATTTGGTGTACCTTAATAATAAATTTTATTTTTCCCTTGAACTATTGGTACTTATTATCCCTTCTCATGAATATAACAGTCAGTAGACTCACATCCAGGAATGGGAAGCTAGAATGAAATGGGAACGGGTCCTAAAAAATGAGGAGGTCTTCTGGAAACAAAAATCTAGGGTCCAATGGTTGAAGGAAGGAGATAGGAACACCTCCTTTTTTCATGTTTCTGCCATCAAGCACAGGAAAAGGAATCAAATTGACAAATTGACAAATGCCACAAGGGAGGTGATTTCAAATCAAGCTCAAATTGGGATATGTGTGGTTAAATATTTCCAGGAGGCTTTTTTGGCCCCTGCTGAGCTGCCCAACCTGGCTTTGGACTGTGCGATTCTCCAACATCTCCCTACCTCCATCTCTCAAGAAGATAATTTGGGAATCCTTAGGACTGTTTCCATGGAAGAAGTTTGTCTAGCTATCTTTAGCATGGGGGTTTTCAAAGCCCCGGGGCCTAACAGATTTCCTCTTGATTTTTTTTTAGATTTTTTGGGATACTATGGGTGGGGACCTTGTGCTTGCGGCCAGGGAATTCTTCAAATCTGGTAGGATCCTCAAACAATTGAACCACACTTTCATTGCTCTTATATCCAAGATAAGTGAGCCTCTTTCTATGACTGACTTTTGACCTATTAGTCTTTGCAACACCTTTTATAAGATTAGTTCTAAGATCCTTGTTAACCGCATCAAACCTCTTCTGCAAAAAATCATTAGTCACACTCAAAAGGGGTTTGTCCCTAGGCGACATATCCTTGATGCCACTTTGACAACCCATGAATTGCTCCACTCAATGGATAGATGTAACAATGCAAGGATGGCTCTCAAGCTTGACATTTCCAAAGCTTATGATAAAGTGTTATGGGACTTCATCTCGAATGTCTTGGCTAAGTTTGGATTTAACTGTTTGGTCATCAAACTCATTATGGAGTGTGTTAGTACTGTCAAGTTCTCGGTTATGATTAATGGATCCCCCTGCGGGTTCTTCTCTGCTGGTAGAGGGCTTAGACAGGGAGATCCTCTATCCCCCTATCTTTTCATTATGATTGTTGATGTGCTCAATAGGAATTTCACGGGTCTGCTGTCAGAGGGCTCCCTTACGGGTGTTAGAGTGGCTTCCTGTCTAAATCTGATTGTTGTGCAACAATTTGTGGATGACACCTTTCTTTTTGGGAAGGCCTCTATGGTGGAAACCAAGAAATGAAAAGCTTGTCTTAACAACTATGCCTCTTGCTCTGGTCAAAGTATCAATTATAATAAAAGCAAGATTTATTTCTTTAATTACATGCTTAATTTGAAAAATAGGGTGACTGCGGTTCTGGGATGTGTTGGTGATTCTCTCACGTCGGTGTATTTTGGGCTCCCCCTCACAGTTAAGGAGGTACCCATGGAGTTCTGGAATTCAGTTCTGGAAAGGATTCAAAGGAAGTTGGATGGGTGGAAGGGATCTTTGCTAAACCATGCTGGAAAACTTCAACTGCTCACTATGGCTATCCAAGGTATCCCCACTTACTTTCTATCCATTTTCAAGATGCCTAAGTACATTGCTGATAAATTTGAAAGAATTCAAAGGAATTTCCTATGGTCTAGTATTGAGGAAATAAAGAAACTTTCTTTGTTGAAATGGGAAAGGGTCTGCCAGGCTAAAAATTATGGTGGGCTTGGAATTAGGAAGATTGTCAGCTCTAACAGGGCTCTGATGGCCAAGGTTGGTTGGGACCAGTTAAGGAACACTAAGGATTGGTGTAAAATTCTGAATGTCAAATATCTCCAGAATAGTCCCTTGATTGATTGTCTTTTAGAACCTCACCCCCAGGGCTTTGTTGTCTGGAGGAGCATTTGTAACATACAAGGCCTGCTAAAGAAAGGGATTAAATGGAAAATAGGAAATGGGATTAAAATCAGGTTCTGGGAAGATACTTGGCTAATTGACTCCTCTCTGGCTTGCTTTGGTTTTGGGGTGGTGATGGGAGCGGCTCAAAGATTCTTTGGCATACATATAAGTGACTATGTTTCTAGACCTCCCGGAGCTAGGATTTGGAAGGATCTTACCCTTTGTTTCCCCCATTCTCATGACCTTTGTTGTCTAGCTCAATCCCTTCAGGTGATTATCTTCAGCACCAGGTTTCCCTCCTATGACTGGGAGGATGAGTTCTTTTGGACTTTAGATAAACAGGGGATCTCTTTGTGCGGTCAGCTTACAGACTACTGACTAACAAAAATTCTACTATGGAACCTTGGAAGAAGGTTTGGAATCATCACATGATCCCTAAAATTAATTTATTCTAGTAGAAGGACTGTCATAACAAGATTCTAGCCCAAGATAATCTGAGGATTTGGGGTTTTTGTTTTCCCAATAGATGTTTCCTTTGAAAGGAAGGGGAGGAAACTGTTAGTCACCTTTTATTACACTGCCCGTATGCTACTGAAGTTTGGGGGCTGGCTTTTGAGAAACTTGATATCCCTTGGGTTATGAGAAATGACCTGTTATCATTTATTTTAGGTTGGTATGGCCCATTTTTTCACCCTCTGCCTGGTGAAATTTGGAAGCAGGTCCCCCTTGTCTTAGGTTGGTGTTTATGGAAGGAGGGGAATAACAGGGTTTTCAGGAATATTGAGAGGAGTCCCAAGGAGGTGTTTGGCATTGGAGTTAGTCTCATTAATGAGAATATCTCTCTTTTTAATGAGAAACTCCCAGAGATGGGGCTGATGGATTACGAAATAAAAATGGCTAAGGAATGACACTAGGATTTAAAGGCCAACTCCTTTGATAATTCGAAACTTTTAGCTAGAAAAAATACTAAATGAGAGCCTCTAGATAGAGGATGGTTTAAACTTAATTTTGATGGGGCTGCTAAGGGTAACCCAGGTAGGGAAAGTATTGGTGGAGTTATCAAAGATTGTATGGGAGCTCTGGTGGTGGGATTTGCTGGAGGTATTGGGTTTCAGTTGGCTTTAGTGGCGGAGGCTCGTGCGCTGCTAATGGGCATCAAAATTGCTATTTCTCTGGGGATTGCTTATCTCCACATTGAAGGAGACTCCAAGTAGGTTACAGATGTTGTGAATAAAGATAGATTAATTGGTTGGAATACAAAGGATATTTTTTTGGATGTTAGCTTGCTTTTATCCATATTTAGGGATAAAAAGGTGACTCATATCTTCAGAGAAGACAACCATGTGGCGGATGCATTGGCTAATCTTGGCTTGGGCTGGGATTCTGCTAAATGCTAGAGGAAAAAGGAAAGGCTTTCACCAAATATTCAAGCTTTAATCACGCAGGAACAAGGCTACCATGGGTTGCAATGATTTTTAATTTTTGGATGGCGAGAGTTAAATGGGGGGCCCATTGGATTTTTTTGGGGATTTGGTGGATGAGTGTCAACATTGAAATGAAGTACAGGTGGAGGTTTCTTGGTAAAGATCTATGTGTGTGGGGCATGAAAGGGAGGATTCACGTGTCTGTCCTTTGGACATGGTGGATGGGGTCGGGTTCTAAGGTTACGGTGAGGTGGCGGGGTTGGGAATTAAAAGATGGTTACAAGTATATTTTTGGTGGCTTGATGATGGAGAGGTGGAAGGATGTGACTTCATTTTATCTATGAAGCCATACTGTGTGATCTATTCCCTTGGGGATTATTGGATTTCTTGTTTTATCTCCTCATTGCATATGGTGGTGTGAATGTATTTATAATGATTTGACTATTCATGATTGGAGATGGCCTCCTTCTAGGGGCTTCGAGCCAGTTAGTTTAGTGTGGGAATCCTTTGGCTTATTTTGGATGGTTGCTAATTTTAGTTATTCGGTCTTTTCACATGGTATTTTGTGCATCCCCTACATGTTCGCCAATTCTTGCCTTCTTGGCCGTAATCATAAATTCATTAAATTTTGTGTTAAATCACCCTGTGGTGATTTTCCCCTCCGCATGTGCGACCTGTACAGGGGTTTAATTATCCTCAGCTGTATTCCTTGCCTTAACTATCACATTGTGATTATTATCTACGACTGCTACAATTGGTATTTTTTGCATTTTTTTGTTTTCTATGCAGGTTGGTAGTATGGGTGGTGAGTGGGTTAGGACTAAACTTGACAAATGCGAGGAGTTTCAGAACAACCCTTTGGTCTGGCACATTTGTGTGGAGGGTGGCATTGCTCTGCTTATGGAGTGCTTGGTCGGCCATGATCCTATCTTATCAGGTCAGTTTTCCAATTCGTGGAAGGACAGACGGGTCTCCATTGGTGGTATATCGTTCGAAATCAGTGAGGAAGTTATAGCACAGGCTACAAGTTTGCTATGTTTTGGAAAAAATACCCCAAACACACCAAGAAATTGGCCCATGAAAGCTTAAAAGCCTTTTTCAGAGGTGAGGAGGCCCCGGTGCGGAACCAGTCGGGGTTTGAGAGGGATGCGCTCCTGAAGCCCTGGGACTAGGTGTGCATGGCACTGATGAAGTATGTTACATTGGAAGGTAGATTTAAAATTTGTTTCTTTTACCATTTCCCTTTGTTAAATCACCTTAGACATAAGATGCTGCCCAGTTTCCCATTTTTTCTTTTGATAGACCTTGAAAGCTCTGTCAACAAGTGCAAAGAGTCAGCCAGCTGTAACCCCTGTGATCTCCCGCTGCTCCTACTCCATCAGGGGCTTATCCTAAGACTATATCACTTTCATCTTGCCCTCTGTCCACCTAAAGCCATCACGGCTGTCTATATTGAAAACATTGAACCCCTTTCAACTGTGCATATTTCCCCAACCGAATCTAAGAGCCCTCCTCGGAAGTCCAATTTGGGCATTGTGGGGTATACTAAAGCCAAAATTTCAACCAAAAAACTTAAGGGTGAGCTGGGCATGGCCCATGCCAGCGCATCAGAAGGACTCTATGAACTAAAAGCCACTCAGGCTGACTCAGCCTACAAGGTCACTTCAACCAAAAAAGGTAAGGAGAAGTGCATGCTGGCCCCGACTGCTAAGGATGGCAAGGGAAAGAATTATGTTAGGAAAGACTCCAGAGGGGATATGATTGTGGGGACCATGGAGATGACTGGAGGGGAAAATTCCAGGAGGAGATCTGAGAGGCTGGCCAAGAACAATAAGAAGAGGCTAATTATTGAAGACTTTGAGAAGGAGCAGTCTGACAACAAAGGTTACAAGGAAGAAGAATTTGAAGATAAGGAGGAAGAAAATGTGGAGAGGCCCCAGTTTACTCTGGTGGACAGCAAGCTTCCTATTGATGGCTCTACCTCTCACTCTTTGCATCCCCTGGTGGATGAGCCTGGAGAGGTTTAGGGGACTATGGACGTTGGGGTGGATTCGTGCGATGTGGTGAAGAGAATGGACACTCTTGACAAAATATTTCAGGGGTTAACCCGCTTCACCATGAAGTTGGGTCACTTTGTCACGAGCACCCTGTCTAATTCTATAAAGGAGGAGCTGGAGGGGAACAAAAACCAGGAGAACAAAGAATGGGTGGGTGATGAGGCAGTGGACCTCCTGATTAAAAACTGGGACAATGCCATTTAGCTGCTCCCTGTGCTTGTCTATCGGCTATTGTTGTGCAGTTGTTGTACTGCCTTTGGGTTGTTTCTGGGTTTTTTTTTCTTTATGTTTGCTCTTTAGTCTTGTTCCTTTTTGGTCCTAGTGGCTCGTTGTGAAGGGTAGAACGCCTTGAAAATGCTGCTTAAATTTTCAAAAACATCTTAATCATGTACTAATATGAACTCTTAATTATAATATCAAATGCATCAAGATAAATCACATCCACTTCTAATTTACCTACATATCAAGCAATTGTAACAAATTAAAACTTGCACTTTTTCTTAACTTGATTCTCTCTATACCCTTCTTAACCCAAACCAATGAAATGACTAAGGATGATTAAACATTTTCATAGCAAGCTTCTTAACCTATTAATTGAAATATTAGTTAAATCAAGCTATAGTTTGATGGACCCTATTCAACCAATCCATTTTAGTTGGATGAATATCTAGAAACACAAAAATATTCCCAAAATCAATTTTTTTGGTGGACAATATGTCATTAAAAAATCCTCACTATAGATAATCTTTAAAAAAGGGTATTCCATATGGAAAAAAATGCTCTTTATGTGTACATAATGAAAATATAGACTATCTCCTTATTCACTATAGTTATTCCTAGAATACCCAACAAAGGATCCTCAATTTTTTTTATAATACATGGGTTTGGCAAGACAATGTCAAAAGCATCGCCAATAATTGGAAGCAATCCTTCCACCCCTTGATTAAATAACTTTGGTGGTAGGCCTTCCTACATAGTGTTTGGGGACTTTAGAAAGAATGTAACAACATGATTTTAAGAAACAAACATGAACCTTGGAAGGTGTTGGATGATTCTATATTTTATAAAATTATAAAAAATATAAAAGGTGACCAATCTCAAGAAGGCCAAACACAATCCCTCAAATCTAGAAGAAAAGATTACTAAAATATGGGGAGTATCTGACAAATTGGCCAAATTTGACCTTTCCAAATTGGTCACTCACAAGGTCCTACAACCTAATCCCTCCTGATTTTGGATGGTTCAAACTTGATTTTAATGGATATACTAAGGGAAATTGGAGGTAGGCAGGTGGGGTTGGTCTTATAAGAGATAATAAGGGTCAATTGATATATGCCTATGTTATGAATTTGGGTTCCCAATATTTTAACTTTGCCAAAGTTGTCATTGCTCACCATGGTATCCTTTTAGCTATCAAAAAGGGAATTAAAAAGGTAATTATTGAGGGAGATTACAAAAATATTATAGATATGTTAAGCTGCAAAGCTAAACCATGTTGGTCATATGAAGACATTATAGGGAGGATAAATCAAACATTAACAAATTTGATAAGTTCAAAATACAACACACTTTTAGAGAAGGCAATGTTGTGGCTGATCTTTTAGCCAACCTTGACTACACAATTAAAGACATCATGATTTGGCATGACATCTCTCTTCCAGAATATATAGAAACTCAAGTTAAAAATGAGTTACAATATAATGATCCCCCTCTTGTCAGGTGAAGTACCGAGCTATCTTCTTGACACAAAGGAAATTAATATTCAAAAAGCTTCTCATAATGATATGAAAAGGATATAAATTATATCTTCCTTCAATAAATTTTAGGGTATCCTTAGGTATATTTTCTAGTTCATCTCTGTGTGTGTTATGATTACCTCTTTCTATACCCATACTCTCAATGATTTCCTTTGTTTTACCATGGTCGAAAACTATTGCAAACTAATTCAAATGATTGTGAGAGTGTGAAAAATGATGAGGAACTGTAGGAAATTCTTCAGAGAGGGAACCTCTCTCCTTACTTGGAAGCTATGAACGAATATGATACCCTAATCTCTGTTGAGTTTTTCAACTCATGGAAATATGAAACTATGTATGTGAGGGGTAATTCATTCCAAGTTTCTATGGAGATTATTGAAAGGGATACGAGAATTTATTTGGAGGGGGTCTACATCTTGAAAAATGTATGAACGAATATGATACCCTAATCTCTGTTGAGTTTTTCAACTCATGGAAATATGAAACTATGTATGTGAGGGGTAATTCATTCCAAGTTTCTATGGAGATTATTGAAAGGGATACGAGAATTTATTTGGAGGGGGTCTACATCTTGAAAAATGTGAAAGGTAACTATCAAGATGCAATGAACCAATTTCTAAAAAGGGGTGAGAAAATTAATAGATTGCAAAATGGGTATAACAAAGAAAACCTCCCAAGCAT
This sequence comes from Sequoiadendron giganteum, assembly GCA_007115665.2. Classification (NCBI taxonomy): domain Eukaryota; kingdom Viridiplantae; phylum Streptophyta; class Pinopsida; order Cupressales; family Cupressaceae; genus Sequoiadendron; species Sequoiadendron giganteum. Next base: position 753,444,055 of record CM021102.1, on the reverse strand, counting down.
TTGGAAGCGAGTTGTAGAAGTTTTGATGAGGTATACAAAGCTAGATGGATACTATAAGAGGTTTCATTCATACCTTTTCCCAATGCTGAATCATTTTAGGCACAATGTTAGAATGGCCTTTGCATTTTGTCTTCATTCCTAATTAGTTGATTATGTTCAAAAAGTCATATTAAATGAAAAGGAACTCCCCTTGCACCAGGAGTTAATTTACTACCTATATAGTTATAACTTGGCCCTTACCCCATTACTATTATTCAATTTTGCATACATCCCATCCATTGAGAGGTCGAAGGGGGTGCCACTCTTAAAAAGATAAAATTAGGAAAACCCCACCCTTATGTGTTTCATGGCTCTCCTAGTTCTAGCTCTACTCTTGATCTCCTAATGAACCCCCCTTATTATTTTGGGCTGAAAATCCTCTATCAAATCCAAAGGAAAGGGTTCTTGCTCCTGCTCCTCCCCTAACTCTACCCTTGATAATCTACCCATTATGGAGGAACCATCTAATATTTTTTCCCCTCTTGAGTCAATTCCACCGCATAAAAAATAATAACCCTTTTGCTAGTAGGGCCCAAACTAGTATTAGATCTCATAAATCTAAGTCCTTAGGTCCCATGGAGGATGTCCCTATTTGTAGATCTTGTGCCCTCTTGGAGGAGAAAATCAACACTTTGTTTAAGGTTGTAAATATAAAAAATGATATCCTTAAGTGGTTGCTTGTCTAATGACACATTTCCAAGAGGAAAATTCATGTAAGTTGGAGGTCCTCTCCTACTTTGATTCTCTGGATTGGTAGAATGAGGAGGTTGATGAAGATGAGTGGGATTATTTTAAGAGTCTTATTGATAAATTTGATAAATGAGAGCATCTAGAAAAGGAGGTGGAGTCCCTCAAATTTAACTAGGATAACATAATGCAAAATGTGAAGGAAATCATTTCATTTAGCAAAGATACAGTTAAAAATATTTCTACCACTTTACGAGTATTTCAAGTTTAATTGGAGAAAAGAAAGGATGAAAAGTAGGTGGATGATGTAGAGAAAAGGATTCACAACTCAACATTCCATTCACTTGAAATCTTTCATAAAATTATTCATCTCAAACAATAATTAAGTGCATTCTAGATCATAGTGTAATCATTCTCACAACAACCCACAATTCAATGCAACAAATAGTCATTAATAAATTCCATTAAAAGAATAATGAAGCCAATCCCTTC